>JAUUEB010291354.1:0-12960 GCA_032362205.1 Clione limacina
TCTCTCTCTCTCTCTCTCTCTCTCTCTCTCTCTCTCTCTCTCTCTCTCTCTCTCTCTTTCTCTCTCTCTTTCTCTCTGTATTTCCCCCTCTCTCTTCGCCATGCGCCAATCTACGCAAGCTGATGGATTTTTTTTCATTGAACATGTGTTCATAATTTCCACCTTATTAACAAAAACAATACAAAAACGCACGTTATGAAATTGTCCCCTATAGTTCGCGGTACTTTTATTTGGCCATTAGGTATACGCAAAATTCGATATTGGTCAACATTGATCTTTTGACCCCGATATTTTGCTTAATTGCATACGTCTTAAACTTAACAAAGATACAGATTGATTCGTTTTCTCGAGACCTACAATTTATGAACGAACATTGCTTTATTTGTTTAATATTGAGTAGTATGGCCTTCTTGCCGTTGCCCGATTTTCTAGACATTTTCGTTCATTATTACACCTATCAAATCCAGAAACTCTATTCAGAAATAACTTGTTGTCATTTTTAAAGGGTTCAAGTAGGCTTTTGTTACATATTGACTCTACTGATAGCAATGGCGTAGCCAGAAGTAATCAGAAGCCAAGCCAATGTGAATATATAAAAGCAAAACCTATCGATATTTCTAGAACGGATTTGCAGTTTTGAATCCCTGACAAGCTCTGGTGAAGATGAAGGTCCATTACTAAGATCCCCTCGAGCCCCCATAATCTTTTTGTTCATGTTCTCTTCTCTTTCTTTATAATGATGAAGAGATAGGATAAGAACAGTGACAATGTCAGTTAAGATACAAATAATGGTAAGAATCAAGAGGTACTGTGTCACAAGTGGAATAGCGTCTGATGACCATGGTAGGTTTGCTGAGGTATCACCAAGTTGTATCATAACCGACAGTAGTACTGTTATAGCATAACCAACCTGGAGAAAAGACAACATATTATGTCGAAATATTATAATAATAAATGACATATAGCGCTTGTTCCTGTGGAACGCAAGCTCTTAACGTTTTTCACATTTTATTACACCAATGGTGGGGGGGGGGCACTGTTTATTATCAGCTTCCTTGGAAGTAGACAAGTACACCTTATTTAACAGATATTCACCAATGTGGGAAAGTCGACATAAAAGAAAAAGAAACAATTCAATGATCCCTGAGAGAAGATAAAGCTTCTAAAAGCCTATCCATGCTCACCTTGGTCGCTGTGAGCAGTGGAAGCACGGATCTTGAATCGGTAGGCCCGTACATCAGCCGCCTACCAGGAGATGTTGGCATTTCGACGGGTATGGCGGGACACCAGCTCCTGGCCCTGTTAGCAGCAGACTTGCCACCGTGGGCCTGCTTCTGCATTTGTTGTTTCCTCCCCAGTTCTTGAAATGGATCGATTTCCATAGGCTTCTGCTCGCCTCCTCTGCTATACTGCCTAATTTATCCACCATCTCCCTTCTTTCTCCGCCAGCAAATCCTAAGTCGTTAGGTAGTCTTGGCATTGAGACAGCTGGAAAACCTCTACAGCCTACCTCAACCGCCCAACATCTTATTCGCAATTCTTACTGCCCTTTGATACCAATATTTCATATTTTGCTCTTTTTATTTCTCCTGAAATTTCAATTCTGACTTCAATTTGCACAGTTAGTTCAATAATAACCATCTGCTTTGTTTTAAATGAGGTAATGGTTAAATCAGGCCTCAAATCTGTCACTGCTACTGATACTGGTATTTTCAGTCTCTCCCCTATGTCAACTGACATCCCCAATCCTTTGCAGAAGATAAGACTAAGTCTTGTTTTAACAGGGTCTTTGATTTACTTTTCTCTCCAGCTTTGATAAAGATCATTTTTTCTTTTCTCATCCTCCTCTCTTCCTTCATTTTCAGTTATCTTTCATTGTATAGCTGTAGCAAGTTCTTTTAGTACCTTGTCATGTCTCCATTTGTACCTTCCTTGGCTCAGTGCAACTTTGCATCCAGCAAGTACATGGTTTAGAGTGCTATTTTCTCCACAAAGTAGACAGTTTTCATTGGTATCAAACCATTTGTTGTTCTTGTTAGCTGGGGTAGGTAATAGGTCATAAATAGACTTGATGAGAAATTTTTAGTTTGTCTTCAGACATTCCTGTTAAGTCTGCCTGTTTCAGTCGTCTTTGGGGTACTTCCCATTTCAGATGTAATCCTTGTTTTGAAAGAATTGTCATGTTGAGTACTCTTTTCTCTTCTTCTTTCTCTCTTACTGCCCATCGAGTAAATAAGAAAGCGATAATGTGGCATCGAGTAAGTGAAAAAGCGATAATTTGCCATCGAGAAAGTAAAAAGCGATAATGTGCCATCGATATGTATTTGTTCGTATGTTTGATATACTTGTTTGTGTTTGTACCTGTTGACTTATAATTTGGTGATTATCAAACATCTCCTATAAACAGTTTACTAGTTTATAACATACTCGTGGAGGGTAGGTGACTGATCTGTATGTCTGTCAACACGATGACTCAAAAAATATATAACTCATTGCCGTAAAATCGTGTACTATGTTGTAAATCAACACTATAAAGACCCCTATTTAATTCCAGCAATATCTATTAACAATTGACAGAGTAAGGGAATTTAAAGTATTTACCAAAGAATTTTATATAAATACTCGATGACTCCATCACCGTATCATGGTTCTTCTTCCGAATTCAAGACGGATGCGCGCGGTGCGAATTTGAATTAACTCAGCACTTTGCCTGCTCGGTGCGAAAATCGTTTGTACCGGGTGTGGCATTACCGGGCTGTGTTCCCTCAAATTTTTGGCGCACCACACAAGCATTTCCTGAATCGGTTAAATCAACCCAAGCACTAATGTAATTTCCTATACATATTTTGATAAGTTTCAATTCTTTCATTTAACATTTAAGTAATGATGACATGGTAACTGTCGGGTTTGTCATCTATCTGAGTACTCATGTTTCTAGTTTTTTTTAGTGATTGATTGTTTAGCTCAGTATATTTTTGAATTCGGATGTACGGTCATCGGGCTCCATGTCATATTAATCATCATCCCACAGATATGTCATCCTGAAAGTTTAGAACAAGTAAGTGGAAATCATCCAAAAAGTAACTGTTTTCAAGATTTAAAAGAGATCATTAAATGGCTTAAAATGCAACATTTTGATTTCATTTTTCAAAATGTTCCGGGAGCATAGTAAATAATGTTATTTGGTGTTAAAGCTATTGAAGGTATATATTAGTCATTTGATTGTTTTATTGATGCTATAATGATCCCTAAAGTGTATAGCATACATTACATTATTTTTATTTTGTGCTAAAGCTTTTGAAAGTGTATATTATACATTCCATCCTTTTGCATTAGGTACTTAGAACAAACAAATAACAAGAAATGCATTGGATTACTGAAAAAAATATAACCAAAATCTACCCAAATAACAAATTAGAACAAACAAATACTCCAAGCAAATCAATTTTGATACTGGATTTCAGTAATTCGCACAGCACTGGTCACAGATATAAATGAATTGAAATCTTAAAGCTGCATGAATCAAATCAACCATCTTTCTATACTTAACGCTACAATTATTCGAACGATTTTGTGTGCGCTTTTATACCACAATATTTGAGCCAACATCAATGTGTTTATAATCAAATTAAATGAAATTTAATTCTGTATAGTATTATCTAGAGAGAAGAGAGAAGATAAAGCTTATAAAAGCCTATCCATGCTCACCTTGGTTGTTGTGAGCAATGGAAGTATGGATCTTGAATCGGCAGGCCCGTTCGCAATTGCGGCCCGTTCATCAGCCGCCTATCAGGAGCTGTTGGCGTTTCGACGGGTATGGCGGGACACCAGCTCCTGGCCCCGTCAGCAGCAGACTTGCCACTATGGGCCTGCTTCTTCATTTGCTGTTTCCTCCCCAGTTCTTGAAATGACTTGCTTTTCATAGGCTTCTGCTGGTCTCCTCTGCTATACTGCCTAATGTCTACATCATCTTCCTTCTTTCTCCGCCAGCAAATCATAAGTCTTTCAGTAGTCTTGACATTGAGACAGCTGGGAAAACTCTACAGCCTACCTCAACCGCCCAACATCTCATTTGCCAGCCATTCTTCCTGCCCTCTGATATCAATATTTCATATTTTGCTCTTTATATTTCTCCTGGAATTTCAACTCTGTCTTCAGTTGGCAAAGTTAGTTCAATAATCGCCATCTGCTTGGTTTTCAATGAGGTAATGGTTAAATCAGGCCTCAAATCTGTCACTGCTACTGATACTGGTATTTTCAGTCTCTTCACTATGTCAACTGACATCCTCCAATCCTTTGCAGAACATAAGACTGAGTCTTGTTTTAACAGGGTCTTTGGTTTATATTTATCTCCTGCTTTGATAAAGATAATTTTTCTTTTCTCTTCCTTCATTTTCAGTTATTTTTCCTTGTATAGCAGCAGCAAGTTCTCAATCGTACACTCAATCACCAAATAATTATGTCTGACAAAAGTGATTCCAATATTGAATGCAATGTGTTACAATGTCTTTAAAATGACATATACGGAAGATTATATGTTTCAATAATGAGGTGATTGCAAAACCTTTCGTTAAGCTTAAGAAAATGGAGATGAATCGATTAATAATAAACACACATTGCAAATCAAGACAAAAGACGAAGGGTTATTCACATTTTCTTAAAGATAAGCGGAATATGTTGACACAGCTATGATAAGAAATATATGTTAAAGGCAATATTTGTGAACTTTCAACAATATTATTAGTTCTTACTAAAACTTTTAAATGCAAATATTAGACACTCTAAAGCGTAATAGAATGTGTCCATATGACCGAGAAGAAAATGAAACTTAAATTGTCCGGTTCTATTGTGTGTAACCGTAGGGTGACACCCCTGGATATTGATAAAAGGCAGTGTATAAATTTATTTTCAAACATTTCAGGCAATCACTCACAAAGAAATTCTGAAAAGGACTCACGCAATCCTGCAGACCACTCCTGCAGTCTACTATAATATGGAACAAAAAAAGTAAAGACATAACAAAACGGATAATAAAACTACTAGATATAAAGCAAGTAAAAAAACATGTGCAAATGGGAGGCAATTATCTTAAGCTTTATGAAGGAAATGGTTTGTTAGGACTTGAGGGTAACGTTCTTGTGTGCTAATATTATGTTTTACGTAAAGCCACGTTAACGTGGTGAGAAGTGTGTTAAACCCTGCGTATTAATTCACAGTGAAATAGAAAGTTAAAAATATAATTATTAATATAATTGTATTGGGTCAAAAACAAAAGAAATCTGTTGATAATCATGATTCTTTAAAAACACAAACACACACAAGACTGAATCAAATCATAATAAGATAAAATGAGTTGGGTATTGCAAAACAGCATTTTATAGGCATATACCAATTAACTTTAAATATGTATAGTTGAAGCCATCTGATGAATGCAAGAATACACTAAAACCATATGGAAAGGGAATGAAAAACTGCCCCAGTGTTAAATTGAAATATGGGTTAATGTTCTTGTATAAATCACTTGTACCCGACCGAGTTGTTGGAGACGGAGGTGTCGGTCTTCAATAATGGTAGTCCTAGTTACAAATAGTCGTCATCACTCCTAGGATACATGATAACTGATTTTGATTACATTTGTTTTGGATATAAGAATGTATGAACATAAAATTGCATGACAAAACACATAGGCCTCACCTTTTATTAATTTAATGTTTCTATCATTTATAATCTCTTTTTGTATTTCAGAAGCGGAAAGAACTCCCAGATCACTGCCCTTTACTAAATAGTACTAATGATAAAGAATCTCTATTACATCTGGGAGCAGGGTTTCACAAAGACAAGTAGTAACTGTTATCAAAGTATATGAATTTAACCAACAGCTTACACACAGAATAAAATAAATGTTATGAAGATACGTTTCTAATTGGTCCAATGCTTCTATTGCTCTCTTATTTCCGATAACACAAAGAGCTGTCTCCAATTAAGTCTCCTTACAGTGGAGAGAGTTTCTAGCGTCTAGAATGGCTTAGGTCATGGAGAGGTACATATATAAATTACCGGCGGGACCTTGGTAATGTGTCTGACCCCTATATTTTGGACACTATCGATTCATAAGTTTCTCTCATAATTGATTTGTATTTTACTGTAACTCTTATGTTCTTCAAAAGCCTTTCATTAAATACCAGCCACATCAGTATTAGTAGCCTAACACGATTCATGTTGTAGCAAAGAAACAATAAATTAATCAAAAAATGATTTACTGCTTGATCGTTTTCTCCCTTGTTAACTTAGTTTCATTCTAATAGATTAGGAAGAAGATAGCACAAACAATTCATTGATGTGTCCTATGAATGGATGTATTGGGGATTTTTTTAACAAAAGAAAAAAGTAAAAAATATGTCCCTAAAAATGTTAAACTCTTCAAGCTGTCCTTGAACTTGTTTATGTTTACAAAAACTCGATCTTTTAAACAGTCCTTTGACCGGATGTATCGTTTTATCTGAGTGAATTCGGCATTCCTCCGCTGATTATTATCATTCTAGTGCCATTCAAATACCATTTGTTGAAGGTATAGTGAAAGTGCTATTTGCTAATACGAAATTAAGTTAGCTAAAATCAGTTCTAATATCGCAGGAGTTCTCTTTACGTATGATTTAATAGAGATACATGGATACATTATAGTGTTAAGCTCCATCACTTACAAACAGTTGATGGGTTGTGTAAGTGAACTATATTGCCATAGCTTTGATTAAAACCAAATGATCACGTAAAAAAACTAGCGAAAACAAAATAAATAATAGCTGCATTAATACACTTTTAGAATCAGAATCGATGAGTTTGCAATGTTTTTATGTTCTTAAGCGGACAATTTGAGAAACCAATAACTGTCTTGGACAATTTAAAAAACTCAAGCCATCCTTCTAAAAAGCAGATTTCTACAAATAATTTAAACCATAAAAAACAAGAGTCAAAAACCCGATTACGACCAGATGGCCATGTCAATAAAACTAGCAAAAACAAGACATATACTTGTGATATTCATTCATTTTGATATCAAGTTCAGAATAAAAATAAGGACTGCAATGGGAACAAATGACGAATAGATCCCTTCTGGGGTCAAACCCTGTCAAGTTATTAAGCGGAAATTGTATTGCGGAACATATAACTGGTGATGAGAAGCTGGAAAGAGTCAGCTCATCAAACAGGAGGTTTTTGTAAAACTGATTGAATATTTAATGAACAAGAGTCAATCCATACCTTATAGGATTGTTTTTAAAAGGAACTGATTAAATATTCAAGGTCTGATGCTAGTTAATAAAAGGTTATGCCAAAAGAGCTGTATCAACAAATGGATTTTTAGAGTGATGATACTTGTCAATGTTGAAAAACAAAATACCTTGAACAAAAGTTGTCAACTTCAACAATGTTATATTGTAAAGTAAACAGTCGGTGTTCGTTGGTTGTCATTCAGACATGGCAACTGGTATGGAATAATGTCTGTATCGATATAGTGTCATCAAAATGCGTAAACCAAAGCATAATTTATCTGATAGCAACCAACAGCTACTTACACGTAGCATTTATGTCAGCCATTGAAAGTAAGTTTATTACTGATTCATTCAGAGCGTCTGTTGTTCACTAGTTTCCGGTAAAATCAATGGAGACTGTTAACAGTGGAGAGTTCCTGGACTCCAAAATTGCTGAAGTTATAGAGAAGGCAAAAAGTCGATTACCGATGACTGTATTGTCCAGTGTCTGTTTATTCTACGTTGGGCTCTGATGATTACCACGATTGATGTGTTTGTCGCAGTTTGTAAGAACTAATTTCGTTCAATGGATTCTATTATTTTCTAATTTCCGTAAAATCAAGAGCCTACTCAAATGAAAACTTTTACCAATGGACATGGACAATTCACGGTCTCTAGAATTGCTGATTTTATACATAGGGTAATGTAAAATAATTGGTCTAGGTGGTCTTAGTTCCAACATTCTATTCATCTATCACTTTCTTAGATGCTTTTTTATCATTCTTGAGCCGTATATAAAATGTCAGCCAAAGTTGGAAGCTAAAATCACTTAGAAACAAATTGTTGAAAGATAAAAAAGGGAAATAATGGTGGTATTCGGATGATGAAAATATAATGATATTAGAATAAAAGAATCACTGTATATTACGAGTAATAACTTTCTACAGTCGATTCAAGATTTGAGATATTTTACTTGAAGAAATAATCAGTAACACAAGCTTTGGATGTAATTACATTTCTTGACATCTATGAAAAAACTGTGCATCCGTGTATACAAAAAGCCGATGATTTGCAAATATACGGAATAACAAAGAATTCATTACGTATTTTGACATTTGACAAGTTTTTTGTTTATCTATTCGAGGTAATGTAGTTCAGTTGGTCTATTGATTTTGCTTATACAGAAGCAGTATCAGTTGAGCAAGGATTCCAATGCATAAAGTCGGTAAGAGTTGAGCAGTACTGTGAGTGTGCATGTCTTGGTAACTACGGCTAATTATGAGATACATTAAACATGTCAAAAGATTCTAAACATCTTTGCAGTGGATTAGCACAATCATGGGACGTAATAAATGATATAGATTTAAATTTATCCCTGTGTAGCATGTCCTGATGTTGTATACATCATTTGAAATGGATAAAATTGTAATACTATATTATATGATGACGATCGATTCGATAAACAACAAGTATTAACTTATACGACTATAATTATTACAATTTGAAATATGTATGGGTTTCTGTCTCGAATAACAAGGTCGGGTAGAAGTGATTTACCAAATGAATATTTATCTGTATTCAATATTTACGGTGGTGCAATAGCAATTTTTCCTCTATTTATAAGTTTCAGAATAATCGTGTTTTCATCATAATGGTTCCGTCAACCACAGAAAAAGCTACATTTTTGTTAAAAAAAGGCTTTTACGGATATTTTATACTGTTAAATACTAAATGCTGCAAATACTCTTACTCACAGCTAGAGAGCACAGTAAGAGTAATAATTTATGTGTATGTATATACCTTCAAATGACGTCGTTGTTTTCATTATCCAACTTACTGTAACTGATTACTTGTGAAGTTATGTTAATAAACAACATGGTCTTGTCATATTTTTTGTAATTATTATGTTTTTCAAACACAACGCAACGGTTGATCAACTCACATGTTCATCTCTTTAAATTGACGTGCTTCGAAATGTCACACTTGGACGTTTTATATGAAAACTCATTCATCTCCTAGCCGATCAATCAACATAATTGGTATTTTGGTCCAAATATTTGCCACAGGCCCTTGTTTAAAAACAACGGGTTGTTCTCTTGTTGATAATTTCTAAAAATTAATAGTTTTGTGTTAAGAAAAAAAAATTTGAAATAAAATAATAAGAAAACATTGAAATAACAATTCAATAGCTGTGCTGTTGATAAATGTAACGATTTTTTTGCCCTGGCAGTGTTTGCCTTCTGATGAAATTAAATTAAATCAAGAAAAAGGTGTTATCATGTCTTTGATGACCACCAAAAGGATGATCAGCGAGTCTAGACTAATTAGGATATTTAACTTGCTATTTAATGGTTGCCGTTTAGACAAACGAGATAAAGTTGAAGTTAATATAAATTTAGTATTTTTATGTTTTAATTATTTTCTTTTTTTTAATTTCTTACATTTAGTTTTTTATAACAATGGATTCGTTTCACAAATCAAAATGCTACTTGGAATCAACATTATTTCGGAATGCAAGACATAATCTGTTTTCGATTCTTGATTACTCCTGAACAAGTTGTTTTCATCATCTGACTGACAATTCTCCCCAGATTTACTTGACTTAACCAAAGTGTAAAATAGATCCTTAGAATGCAAAAAACTTTCACCCTCAAGTTATTGCAAATCATTTTCTTTATACTGCTGCTGATAATTATCTTTTTTGGGCACAGTCCTTTTTTGTATTTTTTAATGGTTTTATATCTTAGGGTTTTTATTATCAACTGTGTCATCTAAAATGTTTTCACGCAGATCACGTAGAGTTAAGTTGGCTCAGACAGTAGCAAAATGTTTGCTACTGTTTCGTAGAAAATAGGGAAGTTATAGTTTTCTGTCCCGCAAGAATTTCATTTCAAAGCAATAAACAAAACGATTAGTATTTATTTCTAAATACTTTAATACACATAAATTCCTCTGGATAACTTTGCAATTCATAAAAACACGTGCTTATTAAGAAGATTATACTCGTACACATTGAGAATCAATAAAGTGAAGCCATAACACCTAATGAGTCTAGGGGCGTGTGTGTTGACCTTTGCATGGCGTTATACATCAAGATGATTCAATGTGCTTCAAAGAAGCTATTTAACTTTAAGATTGCAACCCGCCTAGATGTTAGAATATTTGAAATCTTTTATTACACACGTTGAAACATATAAAGTCGTAATAACCCTTTTTTACTTCGCAGTCTTAGTTTGACGTCTGTAGTCTTCTTCCACATGAAACCTTAAAATCAAATAACTATTCCATCTGAAATGACAATACATGAAAACCAAAGACATTTGATCAAAGTCTTTCGACTCGTGCTTGATAATATTGCCAATAAGTAAACTACAATGCTTAAAACCATTTTCACGGTATATTGTTCTCAATAATTGACAATATTACGACTTTTTACTTAATGAATACTTTAATAATCTTTCAGGAATTGTGTTCGACGAAATCATATCAAATAAATTATTGACACTTTAAAGTTGTGGTTGTTAAATCACAATATATATTATGTATTTTGATATACTGTTGTGTTATAGGGATTCAAACATATGTATATAATCAAATGCTTAATGTAAAATATTATATACCGTTGTACAGACTCAATTGTTTATTTTGTCAATAACCTTTTATTTACTAATCCTAACAGTGCCCTAAAAATAAGTATATACCGTATATAAGTATATACAGTATGTAGGTGTGTTAATATGCGCTTAAAATGTTTACATGTACCGACTCAATTGATTATTTTGCCAAAAATATTTAATAAACATGTCATAACTTAGCATTAGATAAAGGCATAGACCGTACAGTAATTAGGTGTGTTAATATACACTTTAAGAATGTACATGTTTTTGTTGAGTTTGGTTCGCAATTTTACGCTCATTTAACTTCAAGCATATTGATGAATACATGTTATATCATGTTCACAAGAAGTGGTCTTTGAGTGGCTGTCCAGATCACCCATCTCTTAGGAAAACAGATAATTCTTACAAAGGGTAACGGCAATCATTTGGGATATATCCTAATATTCATGGGGATCACTAGCTATTTTCTGAATTGTCATTACCTACCGCCAATACATACAACCCATACAAAGATGGCCGTCATCACTCAATAGCCATACAAACATTATAAATCTATAGCAAACATAATGGTCAAAGACAAGTAACTCATAACATGTCTGAACCAATGGATTTAAGTCTAGACACATTTTGTGTGTAATTGCCCATATTTTGTTAGTGTAACCCTAGAGCTGAGACTCATAATCAATACAATCTAAGATAGATCAAGTGACAACGAAGATATAACAGACAAACCAACATGATATTAAAATTTAGTTGTTCCATTGGTCCAGAACTTATGGACTATTTGTTGCATGCGGTCTTATATCAATTTGACTATATGTTGAAAACTTTACTATGGAACTCACAATTCATCCGCTCAAGTGTGTTTTTCCATTTCTTCGTTACTAATAAAAAAAACACAGTTTTGTTAAACTGTATATATGGATACAAATATGTAACCTGTTAATTACAGTTGATATAGTCAAACAGTTCCAATCCGGTTCGGAGAAAAATGTAAACACATTTTGTTTCTTCAGTGGAACAACTAAAACAATGTGCATACTAGAAGGGAAAAAACATTTAATTTTGATCGAATTATACATTAAAAAAAGAAAAAAGGCTTAATATATCAAAAAATAATTTAAATACACTTTAAAACTTATCAAATGTGGCTAAAGAAGCTAGAATGAAAACAAACACACATGCCTAAGAACCACAAGATAAACATTAAAATAAATTGCAATAGTTTAGTAAAAACAAATGGCCTAACATATTAATCAAATAAGCACCAAGTCATAGTGGCCTCTTTGAAAAATCAAAACGCAAAACAAAGGTTAAAACCGACTGCAGTAAACTCCTAACAAAATACAGAAGAAGAATACAATTCGATTGCCGCAAAAATATAAAAAACACACATCTTCCACTCATATACAATTAAAGAAAAAGTGTTATCATGCATATGAAACCACAAAGCAAATCATTATTATTTTCAATGCCTCCAGTTTTTGGATAAAGGAAATAACCTCCTGCCTCTAAGATTTAAAATAAAAATTACACCCACAGTCATTTTACAACCGACCCCACCAGTTCTTACGTCTTTCTATACCTGTAATCATACAATTTATATTCGTACATTTTTGTAAACTAAATTTAGTGCAAACTATCATTAACTGCCTTTCCGACTGTAAAATAACGATGATGCTATGTTCCCCTGATCCTAATCCAAAAGATATATGAAACGTTTTTTTTTCAAAATGACGTCACCACTGGTCCTTTATATCATTTGACCGAGAAAGTATGAACAAAATCTGCCAGTTGATCAATGAGAACAATGTCTCAATCTAAAAGCCATTCCTACATGAATCACTCATCTCTATAAGTACTTAAGCAATTTTTGAAAGCTTGATGGAATGCTCCTAAAATTAATGTTTTACTTGTGGACTTATATTTCGATTACTAAACTGTTTCTCAGATCAAATGTATTACTTTTGTACCGACTAACCCTTTAAAGATTCGCTTTTCCTCTCAGACAGTTCAATCATTGTGTGAATTTGACAGAAGTCTAATTTTAGCTAGAGTGACGTTACTGGAATTCATAATTAATTTTGTTTATGTAT
>JAUUEB010291465.1:0-12960 GCA_032362205.1 Clione limacina
ACCACAGCGCCCTGTAAAAGTATAGCGTCTATCAATGACTGATAGATTGCTCGTGCTATACCCCAGGGTACATGTGGAAGATCAGTATACTAACTTCTGTTGACACCTCATCGTCATAATTATCACAATCGTATGCACAGTGTAAGAAGATCTAGTACTAGACTCAGTATTTCTCATCGTTCTCTCTCTTGTGTGCCACAGCCATGACGTGTCGAATTCACTTTAATATAAACCGGTTACACAGACCAAATTTTCAATTTCATTCTTGTCTTACGTGTTGTATGGGGTTTCCATACTTTTCTCTCTCCCTTATTCCCTGCCTCATCTCTCCATGTATTTTTCTTTCTCTTTTTTCCAATATTACTCAATAACCTGATTTATCTTTCAAGCTCTATTTTGGAAAGAAGATAGCAATTAAGAACATAAAACTTGGCGTTATCCATTCCGAATGTCTTGAAATAGAAGTTCGTTTTGTTCAATCAGAAGCCATACTTATCTTATCATGCGTCAGATGTGAAAGAGAATGAGTCCCTTATTTGTTTGGACTATGTGACAAGTAGACTCGTCGTATTTCATTTCTCAATGGTGCTATTAAGTAGATGGAGTCAATTGTTCTGTCTAGACGTGTTGCTGCTACAATTGCTTAACTATCGGTTTAAAAGAATTTGTCTGTTATTTCGCTTGTATTAGATTATCAAGCTGGCATTACATTTAGCTTGTTTCTTCTCATTATCTCTTTTAGGTTTCATCAAGAACATTACATTTTGTTAATCTTATAGTCCTTCAAAACAGATAAGATCAGATATCTGAAATGTGATAATCTAATGACTTTTCACGAATTTAATAGTTGGAAAAGTTCGGAATAAAAAACTTTCAAGCGATTTTTCGAGAAAAACACGATGTTGCGGAAAAATCCAGTTTTTAGTTTATTCTACGTGATTTAAGTTTTATCTTGTTTTGTTTTTTCTAGAAGTTTAACTCTCATTTCTTGAAATTATTTCAAGACAGCAATTAATCAAGAATAGTTCAAATCATATATCTAGACATCTCCAGACAGACGAACTAACTAACACCGAAACACAAACAGATATTCATAAAAGCATGAACGGCTTCAGCACTAAGACTTACGTTAAATAGAATATTTGCCTCTGGAATGTGATTTATCTTCAGACAAGCCACAGAGGACTTAAACTCCAACCCCAATATTATTATGGATAACTTCTCCTGTGTGAAGAACATCCTACAAGTAAACATCCTATTTTGATTGAGAACAAGTATGTGATTCAATCAGCAAAATGAGTCTGATGAGATGTTGTCACACTAATATTATCTCGTTCCTAGACGTTTGGCTTTTATTTCTTTTACCCTTTGTAACAGTGGCGCACATTGTGACGTTTCATTATCCGCCGCGCCCCTTCGTGACTCATTTGATGAAAGCGTTTTGTTTTATTCTTATCTCTTGGTATCCCTTTCTCATTTTTTTAATGTCTGTCTTCTTTATGTTAGTCATTATTCACCTTTTCTATTTGCATATCTATCACGTTCACATGATTTTGCACTTCTATATCTTTCTCTATTTTATGTCTCCATCTGGGTTTTTTTAACAGTAACACAATTTTTTTTGTCAAATCAAGATAGTCAGGATATGTAAAAGTAATATATATATATGTGTATTTCTCCATTTCAGATTTGTAAAAGCGAGTCAAAACATCTGTTTTTGAATAAAACAGTATGCAAATGGAGTGAAGCCCTGTTCTTTACAAAGAAAGTCAGTAGAAAGGATTAAAGTCATTAAGCAAAGGTAAGTCTGTTGATAAAAAACTGTTCTAAATATATTATACTTCTTGTTTTATACTAGTCTTATAATATCACCATAAATAAAAATATGTCAGTACTTCTTTATAAGAAAAAATAAAGTTATCCGACTGAATGTTATTATTTCTATCCGTTCCCTTTTCCTTGGGATTCATAAACTTTAACAACAAAAGTTGAATGTAGTGTTGAAATTGGCTCACCTATATTTAAGGTATCAATTGCACCGATCTTTATGAGTTGAATCGATTCAAATGTTATCGCCCCTGTGTCCCTTAGATCTTTACAACGTGAGACGAAGTCGTCTCTCCCTTTGTCAACGCAAGTGGCAGGTGGCGTTCTCTGCTTGATCTATTAATTTGCAAAAAAATGTATTTCAATATAAGTTTAATCACAAAAGGAACTAGAAACATGAGAACTCAGATAGAGTACAACTCCACACCATGTAAAAAACATTTCCTTGGTGTACCATGGCAGCATTACGTAAGTATAACTTTATCAAAGTATGTATAGAAAAACATTGATATTTTGTGTCAAGATATTATTTACCCATCTCCCATATCCTTGAACATTTAATTTGTTTCGGGATGCATCGGGGTCTTTTAACGAACACACCAAGTAATCAAAGAGTCAACACTTCAGCTCTTATCTTTTTTGCAATCTAGTAAATACACACCTTATGACTTTTTCAAATAATCACCGGTAGTCAAACCCTTTTTATCTAGTTCATGAAATGTTCATAGTGATTTCCTTCACTGGTACTTTTCACATCAACATTAACCGGATTAGCTAACACAACAATTTGTGTATATTCTATTCTATTTTATGTTACTTAGTTATTTTGAATTAACATACATTTATTCAATATTAACAGGCATACCATTTTATTCTTTGTGTGGAACCAATTTTAGTTTCAAATAATTTGCTTGATTTTGCTCTGTGATATTGTGCTCGGTATTTTTTTGACATGTTATTTATACTTTAATTATTTTATGCTATATAATATTATTATTATTCTTTAAACATTTTTTGTATCAGAGTTGAGGAATCAGAATTGTACATGTCCATGAAGTTGGATGAATAAAGTGTCTCGCATCGTCTTGTATCTTGTATCCATAGTCACTCTTTTCCTCCTTCGCTGCTTCAACTCTCAATCTTACTTTGTTATCATTTTTTTCATATCATTCTATATACAAGCTAAATCCTATCTCAAGCTTTTATGAGATGGAAAATATCAGCTGATTGAAACAAGAAACTCAAGGTTGACGTTATTCATTCTAAAATATCTTGAAATAGAAATACGTTTAATTCCATCAGAATCAGATATAGTATTTATCTCATCATACGTCTGTTGTGAGCATTGCACACACATGAGCTCTTTACTATAAGTCATTGCACACACATGAGCTCTTTACCATAAGCTTTTGATTTGTTTGGACTAGTAGACTCGATGTATTTCATTTCCAAAGGATAATAGTAAGGATATGGAGTCAATCTCTCCGTCTAGATAATAATAAGGAGATGGAGTCAATCTCTCCGTCTAGATAATAATAAGGAGATGGAGTCAATCTCTCCGTCTAGATAATAGTAAGGAGATGGAGTCAATCTCTCCGTCTAGACACCTTGTTGTAATAATAACGTTCGATCTAAACAAAGAATTCGTCTGTTATTTCGCTTGTATTTAATTGTCAACCTGAGATTACCTGTGGGTATTTGCGTTATAACCATTTAGGTTTCATCAAGAAAAGAGCATTGAGAACCATTAACATCATATATGTAGACATCTAAAAACAGACGGACACACTATCTACAACAAAACACAAATTGACATTATCAGTTTTAAGACTTGCGCTAATGTAACTTATTGTCTCTGAAATATGTTTTATCTTCAGACAAAGGACTTAACCTCCAAACCCAATATTTGTATGGATAACGTTCCCTTTTTGAAGAATATCCGACAAGTAAACATCCTTGATTTTGATTTAGTTCAAATCGGTGATCTAATCAGTGGGTTTCTCTATTTCCCGCCCATGTCATTCCCGGGGTTCCCGTTCCCGTTAACCATATTTCCCGGGATTCCTGGGACTCCCGGGATATTTTAACAAGAATCAAAAGATAATTAAATGTTGTAACCTACTGTTGCGTTTCCATGTCTGAACACCAACTAAAAATCATTAAATGTAATAGTACTATATACACATATACAATGTGTATATAGTACTATAACATTTAATGTCTACTTATTATTATGACTAATACTAATATCTACGATATTGATAAACAGAACATAACAAGTATCAAGACACATTTTATATAGAAATCAGCTAGATCTTTTATACTCCTTCATTCTTTTTTTGTAACACAACATAACACCATTCGTAAATACATCTGTTGAATTAGAATTTGCATTTTTACATGGTGAACATTTCTGCACAAAGGACTGGAGGATCATTAGAACTCATTCTTGGTTCGACTTTTGTGCAAACATGTCCAAACATTTTGTCTCTTGAAGTGCATTTTCAAAGATACCAAAGCTGACAGGGGCTCGGAACTCATTCGGGATCTAACCTTTGTGCACAAATTTCTCCCAACTGAAAATGCACGTTCTGATTCAACAGATGTTGGTTTGATGGACAACAAACCTCGAAACAAAGCCTCAAGCTTCTCAGTCCGCGACTTTGTTGCTTCGAACTTTTTGAAGTCAGGGGATAGTGTCAATGGAGAGACTGGGGAATTTGTTGAGGTTGACTCTTGTGTAGATTCTTGAACAAGTTTTCGTAGTTTATCAAAGAGAGATGGGCGCACAGGCAATGGTAACACTTATATCAATTCTTGTGGGGATTTCATTTCGAGAAAACAGGGCAATACAAAATATCTCTAAACAATATTTTTCTGATACCGATGTTGTTATTGTTTTTCGGTTAATAAATTAATGTCTCAATGACCGGATTCCCGGGATTCCCGGCTTCCGGGAAATAGCAATCCCGGTAAGAAACACTACCAATCAGTAAGATATGTCTGGTGAGATGTTCTTACACTAATATTGGGCACGTTCCTTATCCTAATGCAACGAATGAAGGCGAAATATAGGCGAATGGCATTCGGTCGAAATGCTAAACTAAGATAGAAAATATAAGCGGTCGTTCAATAAGAATTCGAAAAAAACGTCATCTTATGAACGTGCCCAATGTATCGTTCCTACACCTTTGTCTTTTATTTCTTTAACTCTTGCAATGGTATCGCACATTTTGACGTTGTACCACACGTCCCGCCGTGATTAATTTGATGAAAGGATATTTTTTTTAATCTTCTCTCTTGGTAACCCTATTTTTTGCACGTCTTCTTTATGTTAGCCCTTATTCCCCTTCTATTTTTGTCTTTCTAACATTAATATTTTTACAAACTTCATCCATCTGTCCGACTATTATTTTCTACCTATTTTTACTCTATCAAAATTAATGCCATCTCCTTTTCTTACATTTACATAGTTTGTGTTTGCGAAAACGACTGATAAAGTGGCCAGAAAATCATGTGCATAGTCTTGGTGAATTTAATGTTGCTTTGCACCCCCGAGGAGTAAATTGAACTAATTTAATATTGATCCCTAAGGTTAAAAGGCAAAGAAAGTTTGTGTCTCTAGACAATGAAATAATTGATTCGACTGACTCCTAACGCTTACCAGAAAGGTCCAAAAATGAGACTGAGATTTGATCATGATTTGTTGCAAATAAAAGCTTCCAAACTCCACACATTACAATCGATGTGGACAAATTAAAGTAAGACCTAGTTTTCCTTTTTTTCTTTTGTTTGAATTGGCCACTGACAATTATGTGATGATTTAAGTGCCCTGCAACAATCGGAGCCTTGGGAATATATAGATGGGTATAATGCGGTTAAGCACTTCATGAAAAAATAACACTTTTTACTCTGAAACGTGACACAAGAGTTCTGCGGATGTACTATAAATAGCGTTAAACTTTAGTTTTTTCATTATCTAGCAAACATTGGCTCCAAAAGAAGCGCTTTAAGTCGTATGTCGTGAACAATAAAACTGACTTCCCACGCCGTGAGCTATTTATAGTGAATGCTTGTTTTGACGTGTAACCGCCTTAGATCTAAGTACACAATTACTAAATATTGCATATTTTCGATTTTTTCTTTTTTCTTTTAAAGTATCAAGCATAAAAAAACTATTTAACACAGCAAGTATATTCTTAGATTGAACAATTAATATTGAATAGCTATAAAACACTGAACCAGACATGCATACTAGATTTAAATTTTTGAGAATAGTAAAAATTGTGCCAATTTAGAGCATTTTGAATCTCAAATGGAGAGGGGGGACATTCTTCGATGGCCTCCCGTGGCTACGCACCTGATGAAGACAATGACTTAAGCATTTATCTTTTGAGTTTGACGATATCTTTCTGATCTCAAGGAAAAGTGGCGAAATCTCAAAAAAGCAAAAAAGCATTTACGTTGAGTAAACATAATAAGTGATGAAATTGCAAACAATTATTAGCAATTCTTCAAAACTGAATTACATCGACGATAGACAAGACTCACATGAAATCGATTAAAGTCTTTCATGCACAGCCTGATCTCTGATGTAAGAATAAACAAGTACTTTTAAAGTTCAAAATGAGGGCGAACAAATTCTTCGATCTTTCGCTTTCACCGTTTGATGTTGTTGATTTAATTGATGGAAGGATGATAAGAGAGTAAGGGTCACGGCATTTCTGAATATGACAGTGAATGACGTCTAAGTAAAACTCTTTTAAGACTTGCACTAGAAAGGTTACTTATCTTTTGTTTGTGGCATTCAATTTAGATATTTACACACATTGATCTATATCTTAAATCTTCTTTTACCAAATAATATAATAATTGCGTAATATTCGTAGGTATGTAGGTAGGTTCGTTCGTCTAGGGGTCATTTGAGAATGTCTTACTCATAATTGAGAAGCTCCCTAGCGAAAAGCACGACTTAAAAAAAACATAATAATGTTATAAGGTTCCTAATTAGCTAAGCAGATACCTTTTAGGTGTCTCTGAAGTTTTCATTTTGTGCTGCTTTTTAGAATAGTTTTAAAACGAAATTTGTTTGAAATTATTTACTTGAAAACACACCGCTCAAGCGACATAACTCCATTTAAAACGTATGTTCAACACAGCATTACTTTTGATACGCACCAGATCCATAATGACATAATAACATTTTAGCCCGAAAGATATAATTTTAGATACACCAACTTTAAAACGGATTTGTAAAATGGCATCAAATTTGATTCGCACTATTGTACAGAATATGATACTTGAACGAACACAATTCAGTATGCAAGCAACTTCAGATCAATAGTGAGCTGAGAATTAAAAACTGTCAGAAAGTTCTCATTCCCGTTATTTTCTACGTGGGAAAAGTGCTTACACCAAGGGTGAAGAGTATCTCGGATTTTGATAGAGGATTTACTTCAAGGGGAGATTATTGGCGCGAAGACTTTGTAGGGGTGGGGGGGGGTAGTATCAATCAAAACCGTAGGGGAGTATTGGTCTTTAAACACCTTTTTCTTCTTTTTCCTCTTCTACAGAGCTGATTCTAAGAGGACGTTTTGTAACAGTGTAGAATGTTCTTTGTACCGGATGTTTAAAACTTTTAATTTTTTTTTTAGAATTTTGAGTTTTTCCCTGCCAGTTTTAAATATGTGTGATTATACAATTGCAAGGAGAGGGAGCGTAACGACCAAATCAACAAATTAAATGAGAGTTTAGCGACCCATAATTCTAGTCATTTATAAATGGTGATTATTTGATCGCTTTGGACTTCTCGGTAATTTCTCATATTTGCCATAGTACAAGAATGTTTTATTTTGCTATCTGATTATGAGTATATATCTAACTTAAGAACACAAAGCAGATTTAACTGTAGAAACTATCGTATCTGATGATATGTTTTAAAGCATGAATACATAACTATGATATACAAGATAACACGTATTAAATAGTTGTAATTCCATTTGAAATCACTTTTTACAGCACAGAAACTCCAATAAAACACTTTGCAAAATACAAAAAGCGTTAAAACAATAAATTAATCGTCAGTAATTTGACATTATTATAATAAAACACTTATTATCTTTATAAATGTATCCACTAACAAACAAACTAATCAATCAATAAGTTGATAGATTAATCATCATAAATCCTTCTACTTAAAAAAATGACGCTATGAAAATCTTCTTTTTAATATTTGCATATGAATCAAATCAACCCTTGCAGATAAGATAAAAAACAATAAGCTCCACACAAAAAGAGAACAATTTCCGGTAAAAGATTGGACGGGGGAGGCGGGGGCTTTTACTTACGATCGTTTCTTGAGATTATTATGTTTCAAACATTAAAACCAATTTCGTTAACAAAA
This sequence comes from Clione limacina, assembly GCA_032362205.1. Taxonomy (NCBI): domain Eukaryota; kingdom Metazoa; phylum Mollusca; class Gastropoda; order Pteropoda; family Clionidae; genus Clione; species Clione limacina. The sequence continues at coordinate 8,231 of JAUUEB010291465.1, forward strand.
ATACCATTATCAGTGAGACATAATGAACTCAGTGTCCTCTAAGGTGGACTGTGGTATAATTTACACAATTGATGAAAAACTTAAACACACAGTGAAATATAATTTAAAAAGTGGGAATTGTTGCATAAACACTAAAATAACTTTGCTTGGGTTTATGATGATAACCACTGAAAAGAACTTGGACAGTTTGAACATCAATCAACATTATGGTTGTGTGGAAATGGATGTTTATTTATGATTACTTGTACAATCAATGAAGTGAAATGTTCTGCCTATAGATATTAGGTAGCTACCAATCATGGTATTCACTTCTATTTTGTATAATTTTGAAATCAAGTAGGCGCTCCAAACTCTCTTTAAAGCAACACGACAACAATCTTTAATTGAATGTCCAAAAACATTATTTGTGCTTGAATAGCATGGCGTTAGCTATTGTGATACCTTGTGGTTAGCAAAAAGACTTGACACTTACTGAGCCATTTACTGACCAGACTTAGCCCTATCTGACCAGACTGATAGATTTGGCTGTCCTCAGGTGGTTGCCATATATTAAAATTTGTATAAGGCTGATTACGTAAGCTCTATATAGACAGAACTGTATAAGAGGTTTAGGAGAAGTTTGGACTTTCTCCAGGGCTTTGTCTTTATACCACTAGTTGTCTTTAGTTGTCTGTCGTCTTATGGTTGTGAATGAGATCATTTTAACGGTGAAAGGTGAAAGAAAGGATTTATATTATATAAGACAACCGGGATTTACATAATCTTCGGACTACAAAAATAAAGATAATGAGATGTAAATAAAAATGAAAAGATATAGATAGTTCGTTTTTCTTGAACGTCACATGGCCTTTAGAAGGTTAGAACCAACCTTTCGATCAATATGTCTGAAAAATGTCACGGCAGACCAGGGACTTGAACCCGCACCTACCTGCGCCCAACACAATAGCCTAGCATACTACCCTCTCGACCACAGAGCCCTGTAAAAGGATAGCTCCTATCAATTACTAATAGGTTGCTCGTGCTAACCCCAAGTGTACATGTGGTAGATAGTATACTAAATTCTATTGAACACCTCACCACCATAATTATCACAATCTTATGCACAGTGTGGGAAAACTAGTACTAGACTCAGCTATTCCCATCGTGCTCTTTCTTGTGGTCGAGAGGGTAGTATGCTAGGCTCAAATTCTGTTGGGCGCAGGTAGGCGCGGGTTCGAGTCCCTAGTGTGCCGTGACCTTTTTCCGACATATTGAATGAAAATATGGATAGGCGCCTCACACAAAACAACATACATAATATCTTGAACATATTGAAAACATTCAAATTAAAGTTGTCCCTAAACGGAACAGAAAGGCTCAAACGAGTTACCCTGAGCTGATAATACAATAGGATCAACTCACCTCCAAACAATGTTTTATAGAAAGTTGAGTTTATCCCATTGTACATATTGAAAACAAATGTATTGTGACATTTTGTTATAACTTAACAGATGTTGTTACTAGACTATGGGACTTTTAGCAGATTGTTTTTTTTAACAAAATCATATAACACTATTTTGCTTGACACCAAAACTAAGTATAGTTAATCTCACATTTACTTTTTTTATATATTTACCTTAAAGTAATCAATCTATTAATCTATTGATATTGTTGATAAAGTATATGCTGTATTAAAACAAAGCAAAATGAATCCCGTTAACATAATAGGAAAAAGCGCAACATTATTCACAGCACAATCTCTAACCAGGATTCTGAAAATGTTCTGGAAAATAGTTAAACAATGTATCGATTTCATGGGACATGACACTTCGAAATGAAATGTCAATCAATGTAAACGAAAGAATACAGAAGTCAGGATACATTGCCAGCTTTGATGACATTTACATGACAAGACAGGCCGACAGATATTGGTGACGACCTTAGTACAAAGAGTTCAAAAGTTAATTGTGGGCTCTTGGCCAATTCACTGCAACAATGAATAGAATGCATGAGAGAAAAAGTATAAACAGCAAAACAGCATACAAAATGTTATACACTGCCCACCTGAGTTTTTGTTTTAATTTTTTTAAAGCTAAGCTTTATTTATGATGAAGTTAACTTTTTAAGGGAGTTGAAAATGTGCAGACACATTATAAAAAGGTCTTTTATACTGCACAACCGCGGATTATGTCAACGCGACAAATGAATATTTCGATAGATTAGGTCGTTTTTTCAAACAACAAATACATCGGTCAAGGACTAATTGTGACCACTGACTTGATTCCTAGCTCCATCATTAGTGCGATATGACGTCATAATTTGACTGTTGTAAGAAATTTAAAATCCTGATCAGTACAGGGGAGATAATTTCGTCAATGGAACCACTAAAACTATCACACGCAGAGTGTAGTACAACACGTTAATACTACATGATCACTGTATTCACTAAAACAGCTAGAATGCCTCCTGCAAAACAGTGACATTCGTCATATTCTGAATCCCTATAATTATTCGTTTCTTAGTTGTAAACACTTAAAACACGATTCGAGTATTTTATTTGAAATGCCTGAATAACAGTAAATCAAGAATAGTACAGGTTTTTGTAAAGCCGGGTCTGTTTAAATAATATTTATTGAAACATTTCGAATGCATCAATGCGGCTAGCATGTCGAGGTAAAGTGCAATTATAATATGAAACAAATCTGACACGTTCCTTAAAATTGTCTATAAGGCAAAATTAAAAAAAACGATTTGTAATTGCGGTGGGAATGGGTGGCTGACGATTAATTCCAAATTCTTCGTGGTGGAGCATTAAATGCAAATAATGAAAATTAAGGATGATTACCATGTATTTTTGCAGGCGCGTAGCCAGGGGGACATGGGGGAAAGTACCCCTCCCCCATTTGAGATCCAAAATGGTCTAAATTCGCACTATTCTTAACTAATCTCGAACATTTCGGTATGATTTAAAAATATCCAAGGTTGTCCCCCCATTTCAAAATCATGGCTACGCGCCTGCATATTTGAGCTAATTATCCAGAAGGCAGACAGTGGCTCACTGACAGCGAACCTTCACTGTCCATTAGCAATATTAACAGCTGGTGACAAAGATGAGTCAATCTATACAATGTTTAAGCAAACATATATTCATACACGCAGTTTATGCCCGGAATGCATTGAGCAGTGAGGTTTACTTTAAACCTATTATTAACCTGCTCAGTTTATGCTCGCTGCTGTGGATAAAACAATTTATGGGTTATGAAATTGTCCAAACCTGCAATTGGCAAAATACAATTAAATTGCAATCATGTTATAATTTGTATTATAAACCATAACCATATGATAACAGCTAGAATGTGAAAACATTTCTTTTTCACGATAAAATCAGATACATAAATGGTATAGCCTCTCCTCCCATTATTCTATTTGAGACCCCCCCCCCACGACGTATTTCTACTCCTCGATGCCGTTTTTTGAATTCCCGCTCCCCCAAATAATCATAAATTACACTATGGACCTGTTATATCCCTTACTATTGCTCTATATGATAAAGGTGAATGAATATTAGACGATCAACACAGACTAAAATCATTATTTGTTGTCAATTTCCTCTCTTCAATCCTCACTTTCTTATTTCCCTCCACCTTTTATACCCCCCCCCCCCCTTTATCCCCCTCCCTAATTTTGAGTACACAGAATATATAACTAAAACATCGAAAGATATAACGTGAAGGTGGGACAAATGTCAAATAGTGACAGATAGTTAAAAATATTTTCAATATGTGACATAATCCAACAGGTATAATGATGGTAGGAAACAAAATATACACTAGACATGTTCAATAAAATCATAGAAAAAAAACAAATCAGACGTGTAAAATGCAAAATATCTAAAGCCACTGAGTTTAAAAGAGGAGAAAATATTCATATAAACAAATAAAAGACTATTTACATTTCGTATGAAATTTATTAATCAATATTAAGAGATATATAGCAATTTTTTAAGGCTCAGTTGTGTAATATATAGTACTGAATTGCAAACTGTGTGTGTGTCATATTTTCTTAATTCCTTTACCCAAACGTGAGGCCAATAATTCTTGAAATAGAAGGTGTTTACGACTATTAAGTTATGCATGGGGCGGCTATAAACAATATTTTACCTAATCCAGTTTTTAATGAGATTTCCCTATAAAACTGTTTATCAAAGCATGCTATTTCTGTTTATAGCTTTATGATTGTAGGGCATATCGTCGCTCAAAGGACCAATCTATTCCAGATACATGTCATAAACGATATGAAAAGATCTCGTATATATCCGAAATATTTAATAATCTTTATGAGGGATTAATGTGAAAATTTGCAGATGGTGCAACTCAAAGAGCAGACATGTTTAAGAGTTTGAGATATTATGAACGAAAGCAGAATAATGTTTCATCATTATTTTCCTATTTAAAAATTTAACTCTGTATAATGAAGATATTTTTATCTGGGATCGTTAACCCAACAGAGACATAATTCCTAAAGGTGAGAAATAAACAGTTTATGACGTCAGACAACAGTATATTAAAATGTTCAAACAATAAGAGGAACCACCCGTGCGGTGAGTAGTTGTATGGTGAGTTGTGAGATGCTTTTAAACCTAATTCAATGAAATTATTTTTATTATTGTTAAACGCGATAAGAGAGAGAGAGAGAGAGAGAGAGAGAGAGAGAGAGAGAGAGAGAGAGAGAGAGAGAGAGAGAGAGAGAGA
>JAUUEB010291576.1:0-12959 GCA_032362205.1 Clione limacina
GCCAGTTTGGCTGCTGATAATCACTGGCCTCCTAGAGCAAGTTCAACTGTATTTTTATAATGAAAATGTAAAGTCTTTTAAATGGTCTTAGAAAGACACCCTTTGTGTCACAGATCTGACTGCGTTTCAGGAGAGTGACCAATGTATGTTTCTGGGGGCTATAACCATGCAGGCAGACAAAGGCGTTTCCAGATCAAAAAGGCTCTAGATTCTTTTTAATTTTTAACTTATTTTCTGAAGGTACTAACTCCAGCATTCACCACATAATGCTTAAACCAATGATGTTCAGCCCTTTTTAAAATCGTGGCTACACTCCTGCGTATTTGACGATAAGCATTCACTGTCCTTTATAGCCATATTGAAAAATTGGACTTGAAACTGTCTGAAAATAATTTGCTCTTTAAAGTTTAGACGTTGTATTACTCTCTTAAACAACCACATTCAGCAGCTTTTTCTATAATCCTCAGCGCATCTTCAGCCTTCCAGAAAGAACTCATGGTCAGGGCCCTATTGCCTATGTCTGGCAAAGATGTCATGGCAACTATCTTGCAACCACAGGGTGAATATTGATTAAGTTCTCCTCTTTTGATTTTGTAATCAAGGGGTAATAATAAAAAAAGAGAGAATTAGGTTTATAATATGCTTCTACAATTTTGTCATGTTCCAGATTATCTAGGTGTGGAATCCAGATGGAAATATTGTAATTGTGAGAGTAACATTTTTAGGATTTATGAAATATGACTTTACTAAAGGTAGTGTGTAAATGATCAACGACATAATATTTGTTGCATACCAGAGTCCAGAATTTGTATAAACATTGCCAAAATGAATTACAATTAAGAATAGCTGATGTTTTTTGGCCGTATATGGTATAATTTGTCTAAAGGTTTAACTTGTCCCACTTTTAATTTGTTTGTTTTCACTTTTGTTAAAGCTAAAACTTTCAACTAAAATAAGTGCACACTTCATCTTTGAATGCTATAACTCCTTAGTCTTAAACAATTATTTTACCAAAACTTTCACTTAAGTGTCTCCTGAATGATTTTTTGGTTAATAAGCAAACCAAATGTTTATATCTGTTTATTTTTCTAGCGGTGACTCAACTGTGAAGATCTTTGATCGTCATGGAGATCTCAAGGGAAACTCAACTTTACCAGGGTAAGAAATGCAGTGATGTATTGTCCAAATTATGTAGAAGATAACATCAGAGGGCTAGAAACATGGTTAGATGAACTTAATATAGTTTTTTGTTAGACAAACAAGAAATGTATTTCATTACAGTAATTAGTGTGCACAATCTGTACTATGTCTACAGATTTGCCAACTGATGTTTTTTGCATGGTTGAATATTTTGCTAGTTCATTTTAATTCAAGCAAGAAACTTTCAAGTAAATGAAAACTGTGACAAGAAATAGGCTGTATACACATTTCCCACCTGCAATAAACTTTACAACTAACTTTGCTAAGTCTGTCTAAAATTGTAGGTTTTGGTCTGTATTGACATCACAATAAGTTTTTGTAATAGTCTTGTTAAGAGGCTCAAAATTATTAACTGAACAAAGGGGCATCCCAAATACAAATTTTTAATAGGTAGGTTTTTATAGCTGTTTGTTGTTCATAGATAGCTAAAGTGAAAACAAGTTTGAAAAAATTCAGAGACAATGAGTAGTGTAGGAGATTTTCTGATTTTGGGTGAATTCATATGGAAAGACCTCATAGTTTCAGTTGGTGAAGATTAGGGGCAAACTAAATAAATACATTGAAAATGTCCACCAATAATTTTTCACTCCTGACAAATCTAAAACTTTGAGAAATGGTATTTAGATAACAACTTATTTGAAATATTTGATCTGGTAGAACACTTTAAATTGATTGAAAGTTATGTTAAGTAATTATCCTATCTGTCCTCTCAAGCTTGTCAGTTGATTATAGACATGACCATTTTTGAGACTCAGCCTCTAGTTCTAAGGATTTTTATGGGAAGCTGTATGGTTATATATCAGAACTCATTGAATATAACTAGGTTGATTTTTTAATAAACTGGCTACAGGGAATTCAAGTGCACATAAGAAATTGAATCTTTTTAATATGAAAACTTCCTGTATAAGTGTAGACTATTTATTTTTTCTTGAATTCGAATAGGAAATCTGTAAAAAAAAATCTGTATGGACAGTCAATTTAAAACACAAGAGTTAAGTAAAGAATTGAGCTCTTAATTTGCAACCCTTGCTTATTATATCATCACTGTTAACTTTAGGTTCTAGGGTTGTGATAATAACTTAATAACTGGATTTAATTTTAATATATATTTTCACTCTTGTTTTGTTCCTGTGTCCAGACGTTGCACAAGTTTTGGTTGGGATGCTGATGGTGACACACTGGCTCTTATCTGTGAAAACTCAACGGGAATATTTCTCTGGGACACAAACAACACTAGATTTTCACAGATTGACAGTGGCCTTAAGTGAGTGGAGGTGTCAATTTTATTTATTATTATTGTAAAAATGTCACTAGCAAGTACATATGGATCTTATGTAGGCTGTCACATTCAAGTTTCAGAGTCCTGGATTTGAGCCTTACAAGAGACAAATTATTGCAGGGAAAAGTGCACAAATTTCACTAGGTTTCTAACTATCAACACTTATTGTCAATGTAAGATTGATGAGTTTTAAACCTCTGACTTGTAGAATCTTTTCTAATTCCATGAGATCATAAAAAGCAAGATTGTCTCTTAACTCTCAACAGTTCTTGATTTTTTCATGTTTTTAATGTTAAATAAGAGTGTACTTATGAATATGCTCATGAAACCATACTTTACACCAAAGGTATGTCATGTTATATATCATTGGAAAGGTATTTGGATCAACTTTCTTAATTTTATTGAAATAAATTACTTGATATTTATTTATTAGCTTGATATGACCCATTTTGTAGTATAAGATAAACATTAAAGATTCCATAGACATGTAAAATCATCGATCACCGGTGATCGAAATCTAAGGGAAAGAACTGTTGAGAGTTAAGCTTTTGGAATTCATGATTTATTGTAAATTGTATTAACCAAAAATATAGTCATTAGATTTTCAGATAAGCATAATTGTCCAGTTTTCCTTCTCATTATAAAGGACTCAATGGGTGAGCGGTTGATAATAAAATAGGATTTTATAGCTCATAGTTTGAAAATTGTGTGTAGTATTTGTTTGTTAAGTTATGTGAAAATTCTTTTTTTCAAAGTTGCTACACTTTTGTTTATTGTCTGATGATAAAAGGGTAAAGTTTTGATTAATTTGTAAAGTAAATAATTTTAAGTTGCCATATAGTGTTGCAAGGATTTTCAAACTTTTTAACAAGCTGCAGAATGCTTCAACTTTTAGTGTAATATTTTATGATTGGTTCTGGGATTTTTTACTGCTGGTTTGTTTAAAAGTGGTCAATAAATCTTAAGACATTTGGTTGAGTAGATAAAATGATAACAAAACACCTTCTTTATACGTTTTAGTTTCTTATCTTGAAGCATCTAATTTTTTTTAAAGATTCTTCTTAAGAAGACATTATTTGTTGTTATTGATGATGTTTATTTATTTTTCCTTTTTTAGAGATCAGATGACATTCCTGATGTGGTCCAAGGTCGGATCTCTCCTAGCAGTTGGCACAATGAAAGGCAATCTGCTCATATATGATCATAAAACATCAAGGTAATTATGTGACATCATTAGCATGTTGTGAGTGTACTCCTTTTGTTGAAATGTTGGGGATTTAAAGGAGGAAGAGTTTCTATTTGTCCCGCACACAGTTTTTATTTTAGTGAGTATAGTGTGCGCAGTACTGGCTCCACCTCCTTGGACCAGGTTTTAAAATGGACTGGCCCTGTCCAGCCTCTGTTTTACAAACCCTATAGGCATGTGAATGAAACCAGTGGAATTGGATTTCAAGATGCCAGTTGGAAGGAGTTTTAATCCTTGGTTATATTTACCTCACCTTCCTTTTTGGTCTTTTTTGTACCCATATGAATGGTTGCTAGTAGTAGACTGATTAACTCAGTCAAGATCAAGAGTGTCTGGGTTTAAACTTCACCTGGGTCTATTGAATACACTATATGGAAGGTTATTTTAAGCTCAGAAACTTTTATCAAGATTGTTTCCCTTTAGACATATATTTTGGTTCATGTCAGGTTGCAGAGTGGCTCAAAGAGGTTGCAGTGAAAGATACTCTTTTACTAGTTGATTTGAAAGTTTGTATCAAATGGTTAGGAGCAGGCTTTGAAGCTTTGGTAGTCTTTTGAAGTCTTGGATGGTCACATATAATTCATATTAATATTTATGAATTTTGGCTGCTGAGCTCACAATGTTTTACTTTGAAAAAATATAAACATCTTTATTTAATTTTATTGAAAAATAAAACAGAGGTTGAGACAATGAAAGGGTCCACATGTAAAGGAAATATAAAGAAAAACAATTATTGTTGACATGTTCACACTTAATTTTAAGCTGGAACACATATATTAGAAAAGCCAATTATACTGTTTAGAATACTGCGACTATCATTAAACATCTACAGCAGTTGGTTCCTGTTATAATTTGATTGGTGATTAAACAATGGTTGTTACAATGACTTAATTTATTTTATTTGTTTTTTCCCATTTAAGATATATCCTTCTCTATATTTTAGTTCTTGTGCTGTATAAAAATGATAAATAAATTTAAAAACAATACAGATGGCACTGTTTACAATGTAAATATAATTATTTTTCTGTACAGAAATTGCTGAAATCCTCCAAGGCAATTTATTGTTATGTCTTGGGTTATCATTTTTGTAAATATTCTGTTTTCTTTTCTCTCAGGAAAATCCCCATCATTGGCAAACATACCAAAAAGATAACATGTGGGGCATGGAGTGCAGAGAACTTGTTAGCCTTAGGTAGTGAAGATCGAACCATCAGCATCAGCAACCCAGATGGTGACACTCTACGCCAGACACAACTGAGAGCAGAGCCGTCAGATATTGACTTTTCTGAGATGAAGGGAGATGAGAGGAGTCATATCGGGGAGAATACTGTACGTACCAAGAGAAAATGTTTGTCACATTTGCCTTTTAGTTCATTGTTACTTAATGAGTAGAATTTTGAACTCTTCTATATTTGACCATGCCAGTGAATGATAGAAAATTCAATAGCTAAAGATGAAAACAGATCACTTAAATATCAGTAGAATGTATTATTTTTTTTACTTCTGTAAAATTTAGGCACTTTGATAACTTATCCGGCTGGCTCTCTACCAAATTTTGTTATTTTAATGACAAGACAAAGTATGTCTTGCTCTTAAAACAATCTCTAAACTTTGCAGCTGGCTTATTAGAAAAATTAGTGAAAAGCCCTTGAGATTAGGTAAGATATGTCAGAAGACAGAGAAGGTTTTGAGTCTTGGTAAACAATAATTATGAACATTTTTGTTTAAAAAGTTATACTTTTTCTATACATTGTAAAAGGAAATGTTTGCTTTTTATGAGGAATAATGATTGTGTCTTTTATTATATTTTCTGTTCTTTTTTTCATTGCTTGTTCAGGTCAGTGTAAACGTGGCCAAGAAAACGCTTTTCTTGTTCAACATTGATGACCCAGACAACCCCATAGAGTTGGCATTCCAGCAAAGATATGGTTCTATTATTGCTTACAAATGGTGGGTTATTCATATTGCATTCATAAATATTTTTGAATTGCATGAGCATGTCTATTTCAGGGTTTACATTGAGCTACATGCGAACATAAACTTTTAGATAATCAAAATGGTACACAGTCTTCATTTAAGGTTAAAACTTACCAAAATAGTAATAACAAGATTATGAAAAATGTCTATCTTTTTATTTTGCTTTTGAATCATTTTTGTTTTTTTACCCTTCAGGTTTGGAGATGGCTACATCCTAATTGGTTTTTCACAAGGATATTTTGTGGTGATTTCAACACACATGAAAGAAATTGGCCAGGTTTGTTCTTGACAATCTTTATTATTAGTTATTACTATTTACTTTGTTATTTTAGCTTTAGGCAACTAGATGAAGAATTTAGAGCTCAGAGTTTGCCTCTTGGAAAAGTATTTTCACAAAGTTTACCTTTCTCATTTCTTAACAGGTTCTTGACCATGGTGAGAATAGTACTCTGCTTTTCATCAATAGATATTTTCTACAGAGCAAGACAATTTTAGAAATTTACCAAGTAGAGAAATATATTAAGCAAAAATATTGTCAGACTTGAGGAGTGTCAGTCTTTAATTTGCCAGGAATCTTTTCTGATCATCTTACTGAATTGAAAGAGAATCTAAGTATTATAAAAGTTTGTACATTTTGAGTGTTTTTGTCAACAGTTTTACATTTTACATGTTTTGCTGTTATTGATGTTCTTTCCATTTTATGACCCAGGAACTTTTCCAAGCACGTAACCACAAGAACAACCTGAGCAGTATCGCTATATCAACTTCCCTGGGCAAAGCTGCTTCTTGTGGAGATAACAGGTAATTGGTTTGCTACAATAGTTAATGATGGAAAATAAGTGAGGGTGGAGGGGGAAATTAGTGGAAATGGTAAAATCCTAAACATGCTGAAAATATGTCTCTATTTACTCCCTTTCTTTGATTCTTTTCAGTTTTTCTTTTTTTCCCTTAACTGTTTTGAAAATTCTCGTATTTCATGTAATTTATTTGTATGTATATACGCCTCATAAGCTATGGCTTCACATAAGTGGAACCATTCCTGCACATGGATCTAGCTTGAGAACTGTAGTGTTAGTTTTATGATATTTTTTTGTTTGTTTCTTAACATGTGCACTTGGTGGTGTACGCCACAATTTCTCAAGGTTTAAATCCTGCCGAGAAATCCCTCTGTGTTATTCACTGCCCTCCAATTCACTCAGCAGTATAAATGGGTACATGCATTGTAAAATGTTTGGATTAAAGGCAATGTGGGAATGAATTTCTCACCCTACCAATGAAGTTGTCTCACTTTTAGAATAATTCTGAAACCGGAAAAATTTACTTTTTAAACATGTCAGCTGATTGGCTAGTGTTAATTTTACTTACTTATTATAATTGATAAATTCATCCAATTGTTTGTTTACCTGAACTTCTACCAGCATCAAGATCCATGACCTTAGTGACCTTAAGGAGATGTATGCCATCATCACACTAGAGGAGGAGCGGAGTCTGGACATGATAGGCTGGAGTGAAGATGGTCAACTGCTGGCTGTGTCCAGTCCACGAGGAAGCCTGCATGTATATCTGTCACGTCTACCAATGCTGGCTTCCACCAACCAGACACGTATTGCTCACCTGACCTCACTGCTGGAGGTGACCATTGAGGATAACATTGCCCAGGTTTGTCAGACTAACTGTTATGTTATGTTATGTTAAACAAAGTCAAAGTCAAACCAATTTCGTGACATTGCTTAATTTTGCGTTGAAATTGCTCTACCGTTTTCATGAATGATACATAGATTAAAATCTTATTTGTTAATCTTTTGTATGCTGAAACATATTGACTTCTACCTGGATCTGAAAAAAATATACTTTTTTAATCAGTGCGGGCAATGTAGATAATGTTCTTACCCGAAGATTGAGGTCGTCAACCCAACTCTGTAAAGAAAATAGCTTTCTGTTAAAATGATGTCAATACTGTATATAACAGTATTTTTTTTATAAAGCAGATTTGACTTTTCATAACCCTTTCACATGATCACTCTCACTAGGATGATCCTTTGACTATTGAAGTTGAGGTAGAGCCCTCATATATTGGAATTGGGCCATACCATGTTGCAGTAGGGATGAACAACAGAGCTTGGTTCTACCTTTTTGGGGAGAACGGTGAGTCCAATTTGTTATTTACCTGTGCCTGATGACTGTATTTTTAAAAATTTGTAATGATTTATGAAGATTTCCATTGTACTGTTGACCAATACATTGGTTGACACCATTGATAAAGTCAATTCTAAATCTATGTTGTGCTCCATTTACATAACAAACTATTCTTAACCAGGCATGCCCCTTGGAGACACACTTGTACTTTCTCAGCTTCCCAGGAAGTATACAAAGGGTACCCATTATCACCTGGGTGAAGTGAGGAAATGTTTGTAATTTTCTTTTTCTAAGGACACATATGGCATGCTATGGCAAAATTTAAACTTTTGACCTCTTGCTCAGCCTACTATGACTGTACTATAAAGAAATATTTTCATTGAAGTTGTTTTCTCACCCAAGTTTGCTTCTTTCTCCTGACGTGTAGACTTTTTGTGGATTATAAGTTGAGAAAAGTCGATAAGGCTTGCAGACTTTTGTTTGCTTAGCTAAATAATCAGAACAGAAAAATAAATCATTATTGAAAATAAGATGAGGCGTTAACCTACATGATCTGGATTCAGGCGTGTAGCCAGGATTTTGAAATGGGGGGGGGGGGGGGGGCAACATAAAAACTTATTAAAGCAGCCGAAATTTTTTAGATAATTTAAAAATTATTCAAATTTATAGCATGATTGCAAAGCTGCCGGCGTTTTTGAGATAAGTTAAAAATGGTGCAAATTTACAGTATTTTGGATCTCTAAAAAGGGGTGGCTGTCCCCCCCTGGCTACGCACGTGCCTGTCTGGATTACATCATTGAGAAATGTTAATGATCACTCTATATGTATTGGATAATGAATACGAAAGAGAGTCAATTGGAAAAGAATCAAACAAAACAAAAACTCAAAAGAAAATATTTTGATCTATATTGGTTTACATTTTCCATGTATATTTATCTTTTTTTGAAAATGTGTTCGTAAATTCTATAAGATATCGAAATTCAGTGTAGAACCTTTAAATATGATGTTAAATTGTGTAAACTGGTGCTTCAGGTCCAGAGCCTTTGAAGGACAGTCGAGAGTACCTGGGCACTGTGCAGTCTTTGTATATGAACGCTGACTATGCTGCTGTCGGATTTGAGGGGAAAGTACAGCTTCATATGGTGAGTTTGTTGAGCTGATTTTTTGACCAACACCTGACCCTTGACATATTAATGTCATGACATCTCTAGGGATTGAAGTGTAATGATAATCCACTCATCACACATGGTTCGCAGCAGTCCTTAAAAGTGCTTAAAAGTCCTTATCACCTAATTTTCACTTTTAAGGACCCTTTAAAGTCCTTATGCCTCTTGAATTTTGTCAAAAGTCATTAAAAGTACTTAAAATTCATGAGATTTATCCTTCTCTAAGCAGTATCCAGCTCTAGATATGGAAAATCTGTAAATTCCGCCACATCTTTAAAAATATTCCAGCAGGGCGACTCTGTGCTGATTTTTGAAAACCCCACGGGTACCATAGATTTTTTATTTTTTTAAAGATACCTGGAATCCATCTGAGGACATTCGCGGGAATACGTTTTGGTTAGTTTTAAGAAGACAATCTCCCATTTTTCGATAGATTTATGACACAATCACTTAGAGAAGGATCATCCCTTTCAATTGAGACCAAGTTTATTAAAATCGGTTGATAATTTACCAAGATATGGTCATTTTAGTACACATATCGCAAATTTTCGGAAATTCACAGGAATACGTTTTCGTTAGTTTTAAGAAGGCAATCTCCCGTTTTCAGATAGATTTATGACTCAATTGCTTAGAGGATCAGCTTCCCTTTCATTTATTAAAAATATCAAAATCGGTTGATATTTGACTAAGATATGTCCAAGATTTGTCTATTTTAGTTCACCTAAGTACTACCTTTTGAGAAACCAAGGTTAAAGATAACATTGGGCCCCCTTATAAAATTTAAAGTTATATAATTTCAGGACTAGCATCAAAAATAGAAGCAGCTGACTATATATATATGCTCACTCTCCTCTAAATATTCATTTAAAGCTGGAATTTGGCACACAATGTCATCTTAAGATAATTAATAAGCATACATTTCTTTATAACTCTGAATACCCCCCATATAAATCAAAGCAAAAAACAGTTAGGAGGGTCATATAATCCACCTGCATGGTTGAGTTATTGGTTTGTAACCTTTACTAGGATAAAAATGGCCCATTATATCTAAGCTTTATACTTTTAAAACCAGCATCCAAAAAGGGGGCCACTATATCTTCTTAAAGATTGACTTCCAATGTAAATATGAAGCTGAAAATTGGCATTCAACCTCTGCTGTGAACCTCGCGCGACTGCTCAGCTTCCATTTGTAAACTCAGATGAGGTCCTTAAAGCAGAAATAAAGTGATGAAGTGACCACATTACTTTCTTTTCTCCTCTGTTTCTTATATTATGGCAAATTATGGTACTTAAATTTAAGAAAATAGTCCTTAAAAAGGTCCTCAAAAGTCCTGAAATCAATTGTCCATGTACTGCTGGGAACCATGTATCGAACAAAACCGCAAAGAATTCCAGATTATGAAACTTAATGTGGATATCCTTCTTACTTTTTTCATAATCAAACTTTTAAATCTAGACAAAAATCACCCTGTATATTAAGAGCAGGTCTAAACTTAGGTATGATAAACTGTTGAGTTTGGATTACGAAAATGAGTTTACTTTACAACAAAATAAATATAGAAAAAAGGCCACTTAGATCCCTGCGAAAAGCAATACATGCCTAAAAAAACTAATAATGACACAATTACTATTTGTGAACAAGGTTACAAATTGGCACTGCTTTCTCCAAGAAATCTTTTTTTTAATTCAGTTGGATTAGACAAACATATTTGTAGCACAAAAAAGGGGAAATTTTCAATGTTTATATTTAGAATAAGAGTTTTTAAGAGAGTCCAATATTATGGAGGCGTCACTTGGTACAGTATACTAAAACAAGAAGTCAGTAGGGCACATTAAGTGGTTCCTTTTTGTTTAACTGATAGAAACTTAAAAACTAAGCTTATTGAGTGATGAAACAAACGTCCACAGTCATGTGTGTTTTAATTCACAGTTAAAGTTATCGTGAATATTCTAATGGTTCAATGTTAAAAATATTTTTCTCACAATTTATAAGTAATTGACTTGATTGCGAAGATCTGAGAACATATCTGCCCGGCTAATTTAAAATCAATGATATATTTTGTTTTAATGGCACAGAGGAGAAATTATAAGACTTTTCGTTCCAAGGGAAAGAACTTCATTTGGCGATATAACATCTATCAGCGTTATGATTATGTCCCCTATTTGCGAAAACCGGAAGTCACTCTTTTATCTTGCAAGTTCGTTTTGAATAATTATTTTCTAACCCCTGACCTATCGAGCTGATAGTCGCCATTTTTTTGAGGCAACTTGAAAAGGCGTTAGATTCTGATAAAAAATGGTTTGCATTTAAATTCAACGAAATTTGATGATAGGTATGAGGATAATCTGTATTAATTCTATTGAAATTAAGGTTATTTTCAAAAGTACATACGTTTTCATGACTTATTTGGCAAAATTTTGTTGATTGTTGTTATTTTTTGTCATACATATGAATCGTAGAATTTTGTTTAAACATTGAAATCAATACAATTACAGATTGATCTATATTTTCTGTTTGTTATTGAAGTTGAATTTACAAACTTCGTCATCAAGGGACATAATTCATGAAATCTTGTACACAGGTGGCTTGTTGATAAATTATTTGTTTTTTTCAATAACATCAAATTAACAGTTTGTTTGTATCTGACAAGGCCACATTTCAATGTTGTTTTGTGGACTCTTGTGTTTGAACTAAAGCGAAGGAACAAAACAAACAAACAATGTTATTTTATCAATTTGATTTGCATACACTATCCTTAATATAAACACAAATATGTGTCTGTTGTGTTAAATTATTTTATACAACAAAAGATAACGTGAATTCTCAGAAACGAAATATGAACGTTGTTCAGTTTTCACCAGACCCACATTAAGCATTAACCTAAATACAGTACCATATTGTGTAGACGGAGGTTGTGTATTAGGCGCGGCGCGATAGCCAAGTGTTAAAGGCGTTAAACTTAAGAGCCAGCCGTCTTAAAGCGTTGTAGGTTTGACCCCGCAATGGGACAAAATTTTTGTGTTTCGCCTTTTCACCTAGCAGTATAAATGGGAACCTGACATGTAGGCTTTGTATAGTTTACTCGCTGTCGCTTAACTAGCTGAATCTTTGTATACTCTGAATGTACATGTGTGTCTTCCTCTGTCTTTGTTGACCCCTAGCATATAGAATTTTTACTGAAAAACTGTAATGTTACTATATACAGTAAGCTTCTAACTCATTTTTTATGACGTCAAGTTGAGCTGGACCTTTAAGAGAACTAATTTTACTAGCGCATAAATGACATATTATTTTATATTATAAATGGCAGGCAGCCTCTTTGAAACAAGCTATATAGTTATATTAATATGTTAGGTATAGTGCTCTTTGAAAACTATTAACAAGGAATTTATTATATTTAGTATCACATTAAATCATAGTTGCCACATTTGCTATCCACAAGAAATAAAGGCTGTGCATATTAATTAATTAGCCCATAGAAAGAACTTCCTTCCTCCAGGCTCCTGGAGGAAGTAGTTCTCCTAAGCAAGAGAATTTTCTAGTCATAGATCCTGACTCCTGACGTTAGCAAAGACAAACTTTTTTCCAGGTGGAAATAAATTGAGTGGCAATGTAAAAACGTTAACCTGCTTAGGAGCATGCATCACATGCTATATTCCATCAGCTGTCACCAAAGCGCATTGTGTTTTTGGGGGTTCCGACAGTACCAACTGTTCAAGACCCCTAGCAGCTTTCTCACCACCTGACACATGTCAAAATCGTGAGCGGTAGCCGGCTTTAAGACTATGATGCTCCGGCAATTGATAATATATATGTGCGTTGCCTGTGACCTGGGTCCCCATGGGTGTACCATTCTATGTTGCAAAAATGCAGAACCCATCGGCAAAAGACCACTGCTGAGACGGATGGTTAGGAAGCTATGAGCCATGTGACTGATACACCACTGTGGTTTAA
>JAUUEB010291687.1:0-12959 GCA_032362205.1 Clione limacina
GTGTAGGTTTTGTCATTTGCGTATCGAGGTCCGTTAAAATATCGATACGCCCTTACGATTTGAAGAAAAAGTTGCAGGAATGACCCACCCTAATACGCACACACGCGCACAAACTCACACAAGCACACACGCACACACGCACACACACACACGCATACACGCATACACGCATACACGCATACACGCACACACGCACACACGCACACACGCACACACGCAAACACGCAAGTGAAGAGCGGTATTTCTCATTTTTCATCGTTTTTCTAACATGAGCCAATCTTTGATTACAAGCATGTTTGTTTAATGCCACGCTCTCTCCTTTTATAAAATCTTTTTGTCGTTTGACATGGCTCAACTTATGGTTTTAAAAGCTGTAGAAAACGTTACTTTGTGTGTGAAGTATTGACAAAGAAACAGTTACTAAAAATGGTTTCCATTTTAAAAAGGTTAATAGGAAGATTAACAAGTAAACACGCAAATAAGGCGTTGCCATAACGACATTTTGACCTCGATGTTTTTGTTACATTCAAGATGTTGGGCTGTGCTAACTTGTCATATTCCCCGTCCTCGCTGACACTTGACTTTTGGACGTTTCTGAGGCACTAACACTCTAACATGTAAGGCCACACACTTATTTAACAGGAACTCAAGGGTATTATGTTGTTATATTCGTTATGTTCATTTTCTACACACAGCATAGTCACTGGTTAGGATGTTTTCGTTTGTTTTTTTCCTTCTTGAATATTTCAAGCATGACTCTTTTTAAGCCAGGAATCCACCTGGTTAGAAAACATCAGTTGACGACAAACAGAGTGGTAGACAAGTACACGTTTTTTTGTTATGTTTGTGTATGCATTGAGTCAATTTAGTGCAAGACAAAACATGTTATTAAGATTCTATACTGTGTTGAAATATTGATTCGTTATGTTTTATAAATTATTATTTTATTTTAATAAAGAGAGAAGAAATATATTCGATGATTCTTTTTTGTTAACCTTGCTGTGATTTGAATAATATGACAAATATTGTCAAGTAAACAATAGAGAAAACATCAGGAGAAACACTGATGGCTAGCCCTACTCCTTTGCAAGTGAAAATAATAATGAATGTGGGTTATATTTTATCAACAGCTTGTACACGAAATATTGTGTTCAATGTATACAGGTTCAAACAGAAAACAACTCTAAAAACGTACTCTATGACGTATACTTATGTTAAGCGATGTTTCATTAACAAGATACCAAAGCAAGAACGAATTAAATTTGATTCCAGACTGATTCCAGACTGATATTGTATATTCGTTAACACTTTTGTTTGGTTTTACTTACAATATCCAGGCTTAACTAAATCCACAATTTAATAATGGTAGACGTAATTGATTACAAGGAAATCATTTACATATGTATATGCAATAAACATTGATAGCTTTAACTTATATTTTTTAGTTTTGAAAAAAAAAAGACATTCTGAAATAATCCAACCCCTTTAAAATGTTCACATTTTTTGGGAATATTATCATCTGATATAATCGATATCAATGTCAGTCAGGATTCAGTTAAAACCATTACCTTCATCAGCCATACTCATTTTTAAAAGAACGAGACCAAAGATTGAGTCTGATATGTCAAACTGCCAGGCAAGACACAGGAAACACATATAAATAATACATATGCTATTTGAAGTGGAGATACTCAAAGACAAAGTGAGAAACTCAGAAGAAGAAGTATTTATCACATGAATTGACTACATAAAAGCGCTGGACAATGTGGGCCATCCGCATCCAAACAAAGATAAAATTGATTTCCCAAACCATATATTTGCCCCAATGCCTCACTGTACAAAGACCAAAAAGCAACCATGAGATAGGGCAAGCAGAAGGGTTAATTTTGCATTATAACTAAAGGCGTTAAACAGGAATATAGCTTATCCCAAATTCTGCTCAGCATATACACTACGCAGATTATGACAGATGCTGACATCGAATATGATGATGATGTTTATTAATTTGTAACATAATTGATGGTATATGTCGAAAGAGTTGTTCTCTATTTGCAATCAACCCCAAGCACTCAAACAAGACATGTTGGATCGTTTCTAGAGGATGGATACAGTTTCTGCAGTTTGAGGATGGCAAAGATCAAAAGGATTTAGGTCAAAGTTAAGCTGTGTCCAGTTCTATGTTTGAAAATTGCAATTTGGTTTTGGCGGGTTTGGGAGTTGATGTCGATTATATAGATGTAAAGATTGGAAGCAGAAATCCTACAGATCTACGTTATAATGACGAAATGGCTTTTCTAGTAGATAACATAACCAACATGCAAATGATACTTAACAAGAGTTGAAGGGGGTTGGAAGTAAAAACAGGCCTCAAACTGAATGCCAAAGTAAATTACTTCATGGAACATTGAACGGCGTTTATGACGAACTGTAACAAGACTCTTTTCGAAAACGACTCATCTCATGATTCTTTCAAACATTTAAGCTCTGTCAGATCAGATGACGACTCGTGCACTTGGTACATTAAGATCAGAAAAGGAATTACCGATAGTAGAATGGTAGAGCTTGACAACATTTGAAAAGAGAATGGCATCACAACATATATCAACATAAAGCTACTAAGATTTTAAGTAGGTCTATCATTCATGTTGCATGGTAGTGAAGCAAACGCTCAAAAGAAATCACACAATAAGAGTTTGGATGCAGCTGAAATATGTTTCTACAGAAGTATGTTAAGAGTGAGTTGGACAGACACACATACAAACAAAGATGTTATGAGTAAGCTTGGAGTAACCCGGATGTTGGCTTGGATACGTCAGAAACTGTTAAGATGTGCCGGTCACGCACATCAAGTGCACCAACCAACATTGACTGCGTTGACGCCAACAGGTGAAACGTTGCTAAACAACACTTCATTGATTTACGAATGAATGCAGACATCTCGTTTTGTTCACCAGGCAGTGCATTAGAGATAACCTGCTTAGGGGTTAGAATCAAGTGTTGGAAAAATAAATACACTGACACGAAACTAGGAAATGTTAGATGTGATCAAGATCAAGATCAACATAAAAACACTGTGACAGTTATAATCATAATACACAATAGTATTTGTGAAGCTAGCCACCTTTGCTTATTCAATTAAAGTGTATTTTGTTGACGTCTGCCCCATGGATTGAGCGGTGGGTGTTTTTCTATGCTGTTGTCCTGTTTTTTGATTCTTGAAAAGCAAACCTAAGTTGGCATGTTGTGCCAACACTCAAGATGTTCACACTCAACCTTGACTTATAGTCCTCGGGAACTGTGTGGGAAGCAATATTTGCAAATATAGAGCGGTAGGTGTTTTTCTATGCTGTTGTCCTGTTTTTTCTTCTTGAAAAGCAAACCGAAGTTGGCATGTTGTGCCAACAGTCAAGATGTTCACGCTCAACCTTGATTAATAGTCCTCGGGAACTGTGTGGTAAGCAATATTTGCATGAAAAGAGTATATTTTTAAAACTTAGATGTGTATGTATGATTTATTCACCAAAAAGAGATCTATTTGTATATGGTAAAAATGGGAAAACAGAATACTTTGATTTAATTTAAATTAGTCAAGCCATGTTTTGTATTGGTTTAGTTGTAATTTACGGTCTTGAACTATTTAAGTAGCGTACTTGCTAAGATAACTTGTCCGCTGAGTAAAAAAGTGATAATAAGATCTGATTCTCGTTATTTTCTACAGTAAAAAGGTGAGGACAAAAAATGACACACCTATGGCCACTGCCACTTACGTTCTAAAAGATACCCCCCCCCCCCTTATACATTTGCAGGTTCTGTTATGTCGTAAGTAAACACTTCTTCTTTATTACAAACGTTGTTTCCTTTGTTTGGCAAAACACTTATTTTTCAAATACAAATATTAATAGAACACTTGCATTAGAATAGTGTTCAGATTAAATCAAACGTGTATGTATAACAGGAAGACGTTCCTTCTAATTAAGGGCGTGGACCGCAGCAAGGCAATCTTAAACGTCTGAAACTTATTAAATATTTTATCCAGGCAAAGAACAGCTAAGTATGAAACTAAGTATAATATTAAATTGTATGTTACCATGGATACGTCACAACAATGCATTATCAAAATCTTACTCATGCATAATATTACAATCAATCAGAAAAAGATACTTTGGGTATCAAATTTTACATCAACAATAAAAGTCAACATTTCCTATGCAAGGGTATATAAGTCGTTGTAGCACTTAATTGGAGTTAACAACCATTTCCACCTAGCACTTTCTGGGGAACGAAAGAACAATATTTATGTGAGATCGATGATATATTCAGACCTACTAAATCAACAACAAATTTGACAAGTAATTGTTGTAAAAAACATTTTTCAGTCATGCCTTTCTTGTCGGGCGTTTCATCAACCCATCACATTGCTTCCTTCTCTTAATCTACATGGATCAAATGCGTAAATATCGCCCACGAGCTAGTATTTCTATAGCCTAAGATTCTTATTCGGATGGATAAATTTCACATACAAAAGGCATTGCTTAAGCTTGCTCTTGTTTCAAATTTGTTGACGCCCTATTTGCCAGTTTCCAGACTAAAGAGTATGCAATTAACTTTCCAGCATGCTTTAACATGACCAGCCAGACGTAACTGTGCCTTAACTAGAAGTGCTTCTATGCTAAACAGCTGGGTGCGTCTAAGCCCACATACATTTAAGCTCTTTTACTTGTCACTTGCGATTTAATGATACGTGGGTGACAGTGCTGGTAAAGCTGGTCAAAGAACTTTAAATATGGCCTATGGTACATGACTCACATTTACAGAAAAAGGAAATCAGACCCACTTCATTGTACACTGCCTTTTCCAGGTATGCCAATAAAGAAACATGTGTATGCTGTATTCATGTATAACAAACAGGATATAGATAGACAAATGCTGACAATGTTAGTGAATAAGTCAATAATATCCGTTTCTCTTAAGCCAGACAGAAACTGTACTCTGATAAACAAAAAGCTAAATAGCATGAGATTTGGCACATTGTTTTGCTTAACACCGTGAGACCCAAAAGAAATCGCTTTCCCCACTGCCCGTAGTTAATCAGGCATCAATGCTACCATGAAAAGAATAGACAAAGATGCCGATGTAAGTAAAGGAATTGTCATGTTTAAGGAACTTACTACCAGTGGCTTATTATAGCACATTCTCTATGATTATTGTAATCCAAAAGCACTCAGTGTCTGCCGAAAGAGATAGTCCATCAGTAGCTGCAACTGATCCCTAAGTAGACACCCCTATGGAAACCATACAACAAACGTGGATGCCTAGATCGTTTTATCTGAAAAAAGACAAAATCATACAAATGAGGAAATCTAGAGAGCGTGAGAGTGTGGACAAATCCTTGTTTTACACCGTCAGAGCCTCACATAACTCAATTTTGTCAATTGCTTCAATTACTCTGGCCTTTAATTTCATCAAGCATTTTACTATCTGGAACATAATCGGGGAAACACGAATACGTGGGTGAATACTCTGTATCCATGTGCGTGAAACAGTTTCAAAGGTTTGTGTGGGTTCAATAAGTGAGGATGTAGAGATCCCAAGTCTGTTCTCTTCATTTCTCATGTAGTTCACTGACTACAAATATCATGTAAATTGCAGCCCTGTTATTTGGAAAACCACATTCAATCTTGGAAACAACAAGGTTGCTTAGTTTTTCGAGAATAATCTTTGAGAATCTAATTAGTAATGTTAACGAGAGGCATGCCACGGTGGCTATATTAACATTACATTTCGGTAATTCTGGTATCCTTCGGTTTGTTTGAAAAAAGATTGTCATAGAAGGAGGAAATAAACGCTGTGATATTTTCATCAAAAATAGTGCCCTAAGCTTTGAAGAGAACCTCTTGATTTGCCTCATTATTTTCACGATAAATTTGATGAGATTTGATATAATTATTATTCATTTATTAGGTTTATATGAATATGTAAACAATAAAGTTGCTTTGCGATCTATATTCTATCTTAACTAAAAAAAAAGCTAAATCTGAATACATTGACTATTCTTCTTAGGGCGTGTAATTCTTGATGTGATCTGGATGTCTTGACATGCAGAATCTACAGACTGGTTTAAGGTTAATTTGGATGTGTCGATGCAGTTTATATATATTTAAATAAAGACAGACTTAACCAGACCTTTGCTAATGTAGTTTGACGTTATCTTTACCCTGCCATGACGACATGTAAACGGTATTTCTTGATTATATAACCAATGTAAATGAGCCCTTGTGATTACAGGTGGATGCGTTAAGAGCTTTTAAGAACATGTGATCGATTTTAAAGAATGACATGCATGTACATTTGCTTCATTTAGTGTCATTGATCTATCTTCTCACCCAGTGTAAATTTTACATAGTCTGACGGTGGACCACTACAACAACTTAATAAAAAAAAATTAATTTTTAGCTTGCTTCTGGTTAAACCCTATGAATAAAGTTGACAATATTATTTATCAGTATTTTGATTTAATAAACTCTTACCTTTCACAATATATAAAAAGACAAAAACATATTATTAAATAGGTTTTCAGTTTTATAAAAATGCCATTATTGTATTAACTTGATACATTCAACTCTTATTTCCTGTATGTACTTTGTTGGATAAACTATGGACTCTTTAAGAATATTTGTTTCTTATTTTTATATATGGATATAATTTTCTAATATTTTTTTTTCTTTCGGCACTAGGTATTTGAGGCGAAGATTTGAAATGCATTGTTCTTCCAATTTAAAGACACAATGGCCAAAGTGCAATAATCGGTTATCTAAATAGATAGTTGCCCATTTTTCAACTTAAGTACTGGGGATAAGGGGGAGGATCAAGCACTGTTCTTATTCTTTCCTTTGATGTCAGCTTGTGTCTTTTCTGCTGTCAACCTTCTTTGTCTCTTTGGAGATGGTAACTTGTGATTGACATTTCTTTCTACAACGAACGCTTATACTTTAGTTATTTCAATTATTAAGGCCTCAAGGGAAGATCGTTTGAATACAAGTTTAGATTCGAGCTTAAAGGTTATAATCAATCATTAACAATAGTGGAAATACACTGCAACGAAACTCGAAAATGACGAGTGTGATCCAATCCTGCTCTAAAAACACCTCGACGGTTCAAATCATAATATTAATGATTTATGTGAATTATTGTCACCAATATTGTAATAATTGTATATTCAAATAACACCAATTCCTCATTAATCTACACCAAGGATTGATTCATAGGTATTATTTAAAGTTGGGTTCCTATTTTTTCATCTTAAAACATTTCAAAATTGTATTCCTGTTTTTTCTTCTTAAAACACATACCCAACTTGGTATTTTGTGACAAAAATAACAATTATCATGCTCAACCTTGACTCATTTTCCTCTTGAAACGTTGTGAGAAGCGATATTCTGTATTTTAGTCAAGCAATGTTCCATAACCTTATTGGAAAATTGTTATGTACGGTCCGAATCTATTTAAGTATGTTCAAAAACCTTAAATCATAAAAAGCATGATCAGCGTTGAAGCAATTTAATGCAACACAAATGTTTAATTCTGATTTACCAACACAGTCGCGTTTGACTGAAAAGTTTGTAAGATTTAATTGTAAAACTGATTGTGTAACAGTTATATTTCGAAAGTTTTTGAAAATAAGTAACTGTTATCAAAAATACCCTTTCTTCTCATGCAACGTTATGTTAAGATATTGGACCAATGCTTTACCGCATCAATAAATGAGGTATTACAGTATTCAATTTATGTGTTTCATTTTAGAACACATCTTTTGTATGGGGGATGAATGATGATGCATTCTGCTTGGCATGGTGGGTGTGGGTAAGAAATGTATCAACAGTCTTTGAAATAAGCAGGTCAGCTGGTAGCATATGTATAAGTCTGTCTGCGTAGACCAGTGTTGAGGAAATCGTGTAGCTTTAATGCTAGAACTTATATCTAAGCTTTCACTTTTTGTAGATGTAAATTATCGGTCATTTGAGCACTATGAGCGAAAGTATAATATTAAAAGAAGCTTAGAGACCAGACAACTTGATGTTGTAGACTCTGTTCTTCAGGTTAAATTTGGTCTGAAAGCGGACTATATCGAAACATATGTTTACAAGAAAATACTATGCAATTTATGATGCTCACATATTTTAAAAATAATTCATAATGCATTCGGTTTACATTTTTCTAAAGTATTTAATTAAGTGCTTTTCAAAACATCTATTTAATTAGATTAATATTTATTTAATCAATCGTATTGTCATACAAGTGACACGCGTACATCCTGTAATAATAAACGAGCTTGCGAGTTTATTATTTTATGATGTACAAGTGCCACTTGTAAGATAGTGAGATTTATTAAATTCTTTATTATACCCCGTAAAAGAATTTCCGTCGCGATAAGAAGAAGAAAACAAATGACGAAACAAATGAAGAAAGTCATTTCGACAAAGATTGACATTTCATTGACAATCATACATGCCAATTTTCTTGTATATTAACATTAAGTGCTTTCCGGCGCAAGAACTTCGCGTGATTTGGTTTTGTTTTGATTCCCGCGTCTAATTGTGTAGTGGGAGATTAAATAGAAAAAGTGTACGTTATTCTTCAGGAGCACGCTGGTGCCGTGGTAAAAGCGTCTGGCTAATAACTAGAAGTGCCGGGTTCGAGTCTCAGTAGCGGCACATTTTTCTAAAAATGCCTAAAAGAACAGGACTCTAGTCTTGATTTGCTAAACCTCGGAAAATGATTAAAAGTAGTTTCCCAAAAGTCGGGAATTGATAATTTTGCTTTCCTTGTCGTCACAATGGACGATTCAATGAAATAATGCACGCGCAAAGAATAATGGTTCCCGTTTATTATGGCAATATAACTGCACAATTGATTACATTGAATTATATAGAGAAAAACATCTAGGGGTGTATAATTGATTTTATTGCATTTACTGTATATACCACTGTTAACTAGAATCATGCTTTAATGATAGCTTGTTTGGGCTTGAATAATGTTTTTCATTACATCTTTCGTTTCATCAGATTGTGCAAATATCATTAACTTTAATTTATAAACCCTATTTTATGCATATCACCAACAAAATCCTCTTCAAAGCGTTTTCGAACAAAGTCTATTATGATCTACAAATTATCAGATATCAAGTTATTGAAAATGTCTCTGAACGGGATTTGTAAACAAATTGATATGAAAATGCTAAATATCATTTTCAAAAAAAATCAATACGTAAAAGAACGAAATTATATTTGTATTGAAAGCGATTAATGCTTTACCAATATCATGGTTTATATGTCTGGTATTCAAAGTGCTACAAAAAATTGAATGTGTCAAATATATTCATAATTATGAAAACATAACTTAACGAAACTTGGTATGCATACCCACGTTTACATCATACGTGGGTCATGAATATTGTAACTTAATGATTGGTCTTTGAAATAAAAAACATGTCAAAAAATTCAGTATCAAACCTTTCCAAAGTCATGAGAGAAAGAAAAATATGAAAAAGAAAAGTCGTTTCAAGATTAAAACGCAGTTATGAGAGTTGTTAATTTCGTACAAACTCTGAACTGATTTGTTAACTAGCTGGGTAATGTCATTGACCCTCTTGATACTATATCCATATCCTTTTATTCTGTGCATCCTGAGATCGGATTTACAAACAATTGATAAACCACGAACTGTTATGCAGCAAGCCAAGAAAAAATTAACTGAAAGAAAGAAAATAAAGAAGGAAAAACATTGACGAAAATAAACTAAAAGCTCTAAGAATATGTTACTGATGATTGGAGTTTAAATTTAACCTAACGGTAATCAAAACATATATAATGTGTTTCTAAAAAACAACAGTAAGGATAATCGTTTATGATATGAAGTTAAGATCTGTTTGTTTTGTTTAACTTCTAAGAGTCATTGTTTTTAAGTGTCTGCGTAGAATCATTCGCCTAATCTGGTCGTCAAGGGCCAGTTTAATTTTTGTTTTTAATTCTTTCCCAATTTCTGATATTTTTCGTTAGTCTGAAGGATCTTTCCACACCATCTTCAATTTACACGTTTGCGAAAGAAAACATTTATTTATGTTTGCCATAAAAGTAAACGTGTTCTGTCAACTTACTATTCTTATATTTTTACCCTGACCCCGTTCTTTGTTCATTTGTAGTTTGATAACAAATTCCGCCGATGAAAAATATTCCTCTTGTTTTGTATGTGAAAGTTTGTTCATCAAATGTTTGATTTTTCTGTCTAAGTATGATAACGCCAACATTTTACTTCGATTTACTAAAATTCAGTTTATTTGTTTGTAAATATGATGAATTCATTTTTTTTAAAGCGATGTATTCTATACCAGTATCTTGTTTCTATATATCTGGTATTTAAAAGCGCTACACAAAGTATAACGTGTCATATATATTTATAAGTATGTTACATACATACACGGGACTTGGCATGCATACACTAATTTGCATCGTACTTTTGTCATGAATTTTGTAACTTAATGATTGGTCGTTGAAAGAAAAAAAACATCAGTATCAAACTTTTCCTAAATCATGAGAGAAAGAAAATTATGATGAAGAAGAAATTATTTTAAAGATTAAAACACAGTTAGGAGATAAGTTAATTTGGTAACGAATGAACGGAATTTTTCACTAGCACAGTAATGTCATTGACCCTTTTTAAACTCTTTAATATATCCTTTTATTCTTTGCATCCCGGAATAGGGTTTACAAGTAATTGATAAACCACAAACAGTGATGCATCAGCCAAAACACAGAAAGTGAAAGAAAGAAAAGAAAGAAGGAAAACAATAACGAAACATTGACGAAAATAGACTAAAAGTGCTAAGAATACTTTAATGAGAGTTGGAGTTTAAATTTAACCTATCGGTGATCAAAACATATACAAAGCAATCAAGTTCTGTCAACTTTCTATTATTAGTATTATATTTGTACCGAGAGACCTTACTTTCTCCATCCGTAATTTTATGACAAATTCCGTCGTTGAAAGATAACCCTCTTGTTTTAAAAGTGTTACTTTTGTCATCAAATGTTTAATTTTTCTCTTTTTTATATAAAGATTAAGTAAAACGCGGAAAACACTTGCAAATTGCACTCATCAAAAAATATATGCTGATTCACAATCAACTCAATAATCTAGATATATAAAGAGAAATGGTGACAGAAACGTCACAGGATTTTAATCTCTTTAATCTTGACTATCTTGTACTGCCGTTTGTATGTATAATAAATGCGTATGGGTGAGATTGAGACTTTGATAACTAGCAGATAAAAAGAGAGAATTGTATTTGTATTTACAAGATAAGAATTGTTTTTTTCCGCATATCTACAAAAAAACAACATCCCGTTTTTTTATGTTTTGCATCTTTTTTCGTAAATTCACGAAATCCAATTCCGCGATGGTCTTCTTTCGCGCATCTCCATAAATTCGTTTAATTGAAACAAAGAAGAAAAAAGAAGAAAAGACACAGATGCACAAACCGCACAAAATACCCAAATCACGCAAAAGGCACAGAACATACAAACATTGAAAAAACTAAGAAAAATCGGAAAACACGCAAAACGCGCAAAACCCTCTCAAAATGGAACACCACCATTATGGGTTATCTTGCAAAACATGGCTTGCATATATGGACAATTTTAAAATGATTCGTATATAATAATACGTTTCGAGGACATCTGTTAGATTTTTTATTTCTAAAGGTAATAAAGTGTTCTCTAAGTTCTCCATGCCCTGAAATTTTTAAACAAATAAGTTGCAAAAAATTATCATTTTAAAGGATACTTGAGAAAAAAATGACCTCGTCAAAAATCCTACTGGGGGCAAGTGGATGCCCTTAATTCTAAATATCTCTTAGTGTTCAACCATTTTTAAATATTTACTTGGTATTTTTCCTATTCAAAACTCTTCATTTGTTTCCAACCGTGTTCTAAAGGCTAGCAAGAATTTTTTGACAGGCGCATGCGCATTTGGTTGTCATTTTCATTCCAATGTTCACGTTCATTATTCAATAAGTCTATACAGTCATTCAAAGTGCACTCAAACTAAGTTATGAATTTTAAAATGACTAAACGAAAGAAGCATTTTAATGATGTTGGTTTTTTGTTAGGTTCTCTGCCAACAGATGTCTATACAGTTTGAATAATTGTTTTAGAATCATACAAAGCCTTATTTCATGAAAACTTCTTGTCCTTAAAAAGAAATGTAAATTGTGTCAATCGTAACCCATAGCCAACTTTGTAATTCAACATCTGTCGACAGTTATTAATCAATCATTGAGATACAAGAATGTATACCGTGCACCCGTGCAAAAGAAATTATAATTGATTAAAAAAAATCTCATAGGCTCAAAAACACAATGAGGTCAAGTAATTTAGCTATATAACATGTACTGAATAGCAACGTATCAGAGCCAAAAGTGAAATTGCCGTCTACTTGACACTGTAGAAGATTGACATTTTCAGGTAAGATGTTAAAAAGTTGAATTCTATTCAGCGACATTTAGGTTCAGCTAAGTGAATTTTGTTTTGTTTTTTCGGTTCATTAACTCTCAGAAAACATATCATGCTGTAATCGTAAATTATATAATTGTTTATTAACATTGATTAAAGATAAAGTTTTGAGTTAGTATTTTTGACAGATTCCCGAAGGTTTCACAACTTTTAATGTCTGCTATGATTTGTAGCGTGTCGTTAAAGTTTTTTTTTGTTAAGAATTAATCACTTACGTCAATACACTGACCTTTCTGGTTTGACCGTCACTACGTTTTAAAACTCATGTGTAGATTGGAAACAATGAGTACTCATGTGTAGATTGGAAACAATGAGTACTCATGTGTAGATTGGAAACAATGAGTACTCATGTGTAGATTGGAAACAATGAGTACTCATGTGTAGATTGGAAAC
>JAUUEB010291797.1:0-11218 GCA_032362205.1 Clione limacina
TTTGGTATACTAAATTGTGCTTTTCTGCACACTGATAAATTATGTGTTACTTTTGCACATTGGGAAATTAACTTTAACACTTATGTTAACTAATATGTTCATTAACAGGCGCGGTAAAAAAATGTATGATTTCTTCAAAAAGATATGTTCATAATTCACAATAGAAGAGATGTATTTTTCATTGAAGAGTTAAACTGTGTTTTGTTTTGTTTTGACGCGTTATTTTTATTTATCCACTTAAATACAAACAATTTGAAACATTTTGTGATATAATGCATGGTTTATTTTCTGGTTGAGTAGATTTTTGGTGAACCTTTAGCTAAAAGGGAGACAACTATTGTTCATTTTCATAGTATAAGGCACCACTGTTTGTATATTAGGTATACCTTGGATACGTACTAACCTGCCACATCAAGGTCGCCAGTTTGAAGTCATCACAATCACTTATGTCCACGGTGTGAAGCTCTGTACAGTTTGATGTGATGTTGCCCTTAGTACAAGACGTAGTGTTGTCATTCCGTAGCAACATAAAGGAGGGATCAACAAGGTACACGTTCACATCGAAAGCTGTGCTTTGCTCATTCCCCGGTACATAGGGGCTTACATTGTAGTGCATGTCCCTGTGCATCGATGTCATCGCGATTTTTATTGTTACTGACGACATGTCACCTGTTTTTCAATTTATTCTCTGTAGTGTCTTTGATAACAGAAATAAGAATGTTCCTATTTACACCTCCAACAAATATAGTACAAAATATGAAGTTTACCAATACCGATCCATTCTCATTGGTTTTCTCGTAAATGATCACAAACACTATTATATAAACACGTGTAATGAGGTTTATCCATGTTAAGACTACGGTGATTGGATTTCAATGATCATGTGTTTGCTGTTTAGAAGACGTGAATCTAATACTTATTATGTGTATGCAAAACATAACTCATACAGGGGAAAATTGCAGTTTTTATAAAAATTAAAACCTATACATTTTGTCAAAGTTATCCCTTCATTGTTTACAGTAGCAAGCAGTCACATGGTGTCGTAATTGATCGATACAATGTATTTAGCTTAACAAGCGGCCAACCCCAATCTTAGTTTACAGTAATGAGCACTTGTTGTTGTTTTGAAAATGACTTAGAGTGTGCATGAGCGAAAGAAAAACATATCCCATTAAATTTGTTGATATAACCTGTACTCTGGATCAATTAATTTATGTTGACATCACGATAGCTCCGTAAAAACGACCAACCGAAATCACTGTAGTTATCACGTGCTACGTCTCACATATTGTCACCTGTTGAGAGAAATAAAGATTTATTTGAAACTATGAATGGAACTCACTACACATGAATGTATGTACCACACTGTCGAAAAACGTAATGAAAATATTACATTAAACACATAACATTATGAAAGACGTTCATCCTACGTTTTCTATGCTCCTTGAAAGAAACACACAGCCAAACTTAAACATTTCTATCTATCAAACCGATCGTTGTAATTGTATTGGTCAACTCGCTAAGCGCAAGCCTGTGACATATGCAAAAGCCTATCTGACAACCAGCTTGTTTGATCTTGTTTTATACCGATTGAATGCAGTTTTTAAAATATAAATGTGTTGATTCACGCACCTATTTTTAAAATATTTTTGTTAATTCATTGATTGGTTTTACCCTAAACAACATTATTTAAAACCACAGATTCATAGGAACAAATCAATATACTATACAGCTCGACAAAGAGTATCAAAATGATCATACAATCACTCAACAAAACGATATAAAAACCTCAGAGCAATTAAAGTGCCGTAACCGTTTTTAAACGCACAGAGACTGCAATGCTTGATATATTGAATGACTTGTATTATTGAAATTCACTGATAAAGGAGATCTATAAAGGGACATATCTTGTCTTTGTTAGATTTGTCAGCTGTCTTTGACAACTTAGATTACGATCATGTTGCATATATTGTCTGCTACTTTTGAAATACAGTGTGTTGCATTTGAATAGTTCATATCCTATTTGAATGATATAAAGTGTATTGTTACTAGTGACGGTTTAACCATTACATACTTGAGTGTGGGGTGCACATGTGGTATGTCGCTAGACCCACTTCTTACACAATATACACCCCATTACTTGGAAAGTCATAAATCGCCATATCCTGTCATACCATATGTACGCCGATGACAAATATTTGTATTTTTCAGCTGCACTATAATCATTTAGCCAATTAATTGAGATTCAGAAACGTTTTTACATGATATAGACACATGGGTTTATTCAAACAAACAATTAATAACTAAAGATAAAACAGTGGTTATTGTAAGTTGAACCAGTGACAAGCTTAAGTCCATTGATTATAGTAGTATTCAGTGTTGTGGTCGAGTAGAGTAGTATACTACTCGAGTAGTACTCAAGTAGGTTTTTCACTACTTCTACTCTACTCAAGAAATTGCAGACATTTTTGAGTACTACTCTACTCGAGTAGTATGTCCACACTACTCAAATAATACTCTACTCGAGTAGTATTTGGGAAATAAATCAACATATTTGTGTTCTTTTTCTGATAAAGTTTTGTTCAACTTTGATTATTTTTGAATAAATTTTACTTGTTACACATTTTTTTAATACATTTTTTCATTTTAATCCTTTTTGTTACATGATAATGTAAATAACGCAGTACTCTTTCAATTGAAAGCCTTTGAATTTGTTCATTTAATGATTACTATTTTTAGTGACTACTCAATGACTACTTGAGTAAAGTAGCTACTCTACTCAAGTAGTTACCCTTCAATTTTTTTTCGAGTAGCTGCTCTACTCTACTCGAGTAGTTGAAAATGTCAAACTATTCTACTCAGTTCAAGTAGTCCACCGAACTACTCAACCACAACACTGGATCTATACGAGGACTCATTTTTCTAGTTATTATTAC
This sequence comes from Clione limacina, assembly GCA_032362205.1. Taxonomy (NCBI): domain Eukaryota; kingdom Metazoa; phylum Mollusca; class Gastropoda; order Pteropoda; family Clionidae; genus Clione; species Clione limacina. The sequence goes on from JAUUEB010291797.1 coordinate 2,937, forward strand.
TTTTATCTTACCCATTCAAAGTATTTCGACCAGTCTCTTCACGACCAAAAATGTCAAATATAATAAAATCAAAGTTTTTTTTACCAATGTTCACACGAACTTCATTATGCTAATCCTACGCCCAGTCAAAGGATTTCGACCAGTCTCTTCACGACTAAAAATGTCAAATATAATAAAATCAAAGTTTTTTTTACCAGTGTTCACTCGAATTTCGTTATGTCAATCCTACCCAGTCAAAGGATTGAGACCAGTCTCCACGCAATCTCGTCATGCCAATCCTCTCAAGACAGTATTTCGACTAGTCTTCAGAAAAATCTTACTATGTCAATCCTACCAAGTCAAAGTAATTCGACCTGTCTAAACACGAATTAAATTACGTCAATCCTCTTCATTCAAAGTTTTTTGACCAGTCTTCACGCGAATGTCATTATGCCAATCCTACACAATGAGAGTATTAAGACCAGTTTTCACACGAATATGTCATATATATGTCATATGTCTCATTGCTCAATGATCATTTTTTTTAAAGTTTTATGATAACCCTCCTCTGATTTGAACACCAGGCATTCCGATTATTGGGTATCTGGGTCGCTCTAATTCAGCTTTTTTTTTTTACCAATAAAAGGTTACTTGCCAATTCCCTCTTATCATTAACACTTATGTTTTGAATAATAGCTTCGTTACCAGTTTGTAGTTAAGGAGATCCGATAGCCTTTATGGTAAGGGTGTCCAGGTCGAGAGTGGAAGGTAGGGGTTAAAGACACATGTCTAGTCATGTCTAAGATTCTTTAAGTGTTGATAGCGTTGCTTTTGACACTTGACATCAAGGAATTGTACTTAGACTGGTTAGGCTGACTTGAGTACATTGTGACCGGTTAGGATGATCCTTTAGTTTTATCGCTAATGTAACCTGACAAGGGTTGATGAAAACTTAAATTAATTACAAATCTACTAAATGTTAATAATCTTCTGGGATTTTCCTCCGTAATCTTGTGAATTTTAACCCCTAATCGTGTGGATTTTTTTCCCGTAATCGTGCGGGTTTTTTCTCCGTATCAGTTTGATTTCATAGGAGGGGTCATCTCTAAGTCGTTCTTCTCTAACAGATGAGATGACCAAGGAAATGAATACGATCAGACGTCTCTTTGTATCTATTGTCATCAATGATGAACGTAGGAAGATCGTTAAGCTGACAAAAATGTAGTTCAGTGGGCACGATCAATGATCTATTTCCCTGTACACGGCATAATCTCATCCTATTATAAGACTGTCTCATGTATGTTGTCTACTGTCTCGTAGTGTATTGTGGCTCCAAGCACGTGACTTCATATTCTGTCATCTTTGTTCAGATATCTCAGTAATTCTATAGTTTACCTCTGCTTTTGTCAAATTATCCAATTTTCTTTGTATCTGTGTGAGTAAGTTTGTAATTGTTAACCTCCTAAAGTGTCTCATGGCATGATCAGAATTGCCAATGAACTCTTCATATATAATTTTCTTCATATAATTCTCACGTTCCTTCCACATAACCTGTACTTTCTTTTCTCTGCAGCTGTCTGATTGTTCCTATTTTTGGGTTCCACATTTTATAGTCTCCTTTATAAATGCACCGAAAAATCATTCAATTATATTATATAGTATTTTCTCGGGATCCTCGGTCTGTGTTCTTGCTCTTTATCAATCTCAAGTGAGTGGTTATTGGTTATACACTTAAATTCAAAGGGTTTTCCTTCTTTCTAATATAAAAGCTTACCTTTCATAGTTGTGTTATGTAAGTGAACGTTACTTAAGTTAAGGGTCTTTTGATGAATTTTCTCTCAGTTTGTTTTTATGATGTTCATGTTCATTTATTAGCTGACCTACTCAAGCATACTCAACTTTGTCTATTTTTACACAATTACACCAAGTTTGGACTTTATTTGATACAATTTACATAAGCTTTGCCTTTCAAGGTCATCATCTTTAGGGATTTGTTTCCTATTTGTCAATTAACTGTCAGTTGGTCTATAAATGTTAAAACACCACCTCATATCCTCATAAAATAGTAATACTAGTTTTGCCAAGGTATGTCGGTATACAGCACTTGTATCCTTGATAGTGATAGACTCTTGCTCAAGGCGTTTACACATACATTTACTAACTCACTAGAACTTAAATATTGTTAGTTCCAGACCAACACTTTTTGCCAATCACAAGTCTGACAAGTCTATCTTCCTTGTGTTTATCTCTTCTAATAGTTTATCTCTTTAAACCTTCCTGCAGTCAATTTACACTACTTGTAGATGAAAAAATAGATAAAAGATATCCAATTTTATATTATCTTTTATTTACATAAGATTTGGAAATAACCCTGATAATGACAGGTAGAATATCTTTCATTTCTGTTATCTGATATACACTATGATTTATAGTTAACGTATGTGCTGTATATGAAAAGTGCTAGGTTATTATACCGGAAGTAGATTAAATGTTGTCGGATTGAAATTTATACTGTTAATATATAGTGATATAAGTGTCTTGCATTTTTAACTGCACTATATTTTATTTACTTATTTTAAACCTTATTTTTTACAGCCGGCTCTCAGGGTAATGGTTAGGACTTCTGCCTCAAAAGCAAACGTTCGAAGTTCGAGCCCGTTAAAACGTTTTTCATGTTTTAATAAGTTGTAGAATTAAATAGAAGGTTCTACTAAGTCAAGTGAGGTTTCCCATTTCAAAATACCTTTGTCGCCCTTGTGTATGGACGAGAGATTGCGAGAGTTTGTGACGCCCTCTTGACTTCGCCGAAACGAGCAGCTTTTCCGGGCGTGCAAAATAAATATTTTATTTCTTTAGTTTGTTATTTCTTTAAGAACTTCAAAGGGAGTAAAACGGCTAATTTTTTACCGACTTTTTATCATACCGGGTAACCTCGGGTGTCGCATATATATGTTTTATGTTTTGAATAGTTCATCACTTCTACATTATAGAACGAAACCTTCATAGCCAATAAAGCTAGTTTGTGCATTCATTGAAATAGAACCCAGCACTCGTTCAACCGCTTAGTTTATTGGCTGGAGATTAGTTGAAGTATAACTTCCTATCCTTCTTAAGCCAAGTTATCAAAGTTCATTCGCGTCTTTACAGCGCGTAAGTAGTCCTTCTTAAAAGGATTGAACCTTAAACTGGAGTGCCATCGGTATTTATTACAGTCTTTAAGGCGATCACATCTTTACACTAGCGAGAATATCTTGGAATTTTGCGTATTATGCATATCAAAGTCACTGTTACTACAACAAGCACTTTGTTCAGTTATTCAACAATTATGGACAAGCAAAGAAATGCGATATATATCTATATCGAGTTTATGCGGTTTGCAGATAATTCTCTCTAATTAAAAGGAACTTACTTTTTAAAGCAAATAGTGGCCAACCGTTTACGAAAACCAGTTTGTACAATTAATTAGCATTGAAACAATTTCAAAGTATTTAAATAAAGTCTATGTTCTTGATGAGCTTACGCTTGTTGAATGAAAGACGTCGTTAAATGAAAACCAGTTTATACATCAAATTGTCAGGAAAATAAGAAACAAAAATAGCGAAAAGTTATACCTAAAAAATGAAAGTAAGAAAGCAATTTTATTGAGACAAAAACAATGTTCTAAATGTATTTCATTCCCACAGTAGGTCAAGGCAATAGTTAACCCGTGAATGGTAGGGCCAAGGTCTATCATTAAGATTTATTTTAGGCCTATTCCATCTCTCACTTCTTCTATTAAGTTGACCCTGCAACGTATCAATTTTGGCAAAGCTATTATAATTCTGACATACTTCTTTAATATACAAAAGCTAAATTTAGAGCTAATTCTGACATACTTCTTTAATAGCCAAACGATAGCTTGTGAGCTAATTTTCATCGGTTAGATATTTGAGTAACTTATAACGTTAAATAATGATACATTGGTGTTTTTTAGAAAAACATTTGATACGTTTTTAAAAGGTTGATCAAGTTTTTATTAATTATGGACACTTTGTTGTAACCAACCATTTTGATAAAGATGCCCAATTTGTAACATACACTTAAGGTTAGAGCAGTTAAAAGTCTTGCATCTAGGAAATGATAATAGATTGATTCTTACTACCACTTATTTTGTATTTGAACTATTTGCTTCAGTCTCAACATCTACATTTCTCATGATTAATACACAGGGAATCCAAGCCACATGTCTAATGAAGCGGATTCGGCTCGAGCACTTTTAAAAAAGTCGGCTCCGGCTCCAACTTCAGCCTATTTATAGAAACAAACCTTTTTATAGACTTGTGAACTAAATGACCCGGAAAAAATAAATTTCAAAATAATTATATTGGTAGAAAATATTATTTCAGACCAATACGTTTTGAACTTTTGTCAGATAAAGCTTTACTTTATTAGACTTTTGTTATCTTTTTAAAAAATGAAAATTACTTGAGCCAGAGCCGCAGATAAAACTTTGGCTCCACGACTCCTATTCCCTAGATAAATACCATTCATTTTGTTGTACAAATTAGCACGAAGAGAGTGAGAAAGATATCTTTTCAATGTTAATTTTGCTGAAGGGAAAACTGAAAACCAACTTGCCTAACCTTCATAGTATGGAGAAAAAGTATTGTCTGCAATGGCTGAAGATAGAAATCCAAGTTTTATTTCCGCCTTCAATTTGATTTAATTAATATAATAAGGAAATGAAAGTTTTTTGTGTTAATTATGCACGATTAAATTAATAATTTGACAATAACATCTGGCTTGACATTAACATATCGTGTTGGCACGTCTTTCCATTGACAATTATATTGTGTAGTGGTATATTTTCTTATGTATCTGTCTGTTTACGCGACAACTTGAGTTTTTTTTTGCAATATGTTCTTTGTTAATTTGGCAAAAACACGCTATGGTCACATCTTCAGTATTAAGAATATGAAATCTTGCAAAGATGCTCTTCTAGTGTCTATAAAAAATCAGCTGTCTCAATTTTTACGCAGTGAACGCATCGTTAGGAGCAGGCGCGTAGCCAGGGGGCATGGCAGAATGCCCCCCACCTTTGAGATCCAAATTGCTCTTAATTTGCACAATTTAATACTAATCTCAAAACATTTCGCCGATTGATTTGATATATGTTGTCTCCCCCCTCTTATTTGAAAATCCTAGCTACGAACCTGGTGGGGAGTAAGACCCTGACATACTGCACACATGCTTTCTAGGGACCTTCTAAAAATATTTTTATCAACTCTTTGAACACTATGTTTACAGAGTTATGGCCCTTGAGTTGTTTGCTGTATGTTCTTTATTACTTTTATCTGTTGTTCGTCGTTGTACTCTCTGCGAGTGCTGATTGTTTTTATTTAAATATTTTATAGCTTCGGATCAGTATATATCATGTTTTAACCCCAGTTATGTTTTTGTTAATTTTGAAATGAAAGAAATTACATGATGTCATGTGTTGTTTATGCTTTCGGTAGATCTGCTAGTCATCACTTACACGATTGTTACAAATCACCACCATGTTGTTAACTTCTAAACGACTTCCTGTACATCTTATTAGAATCAAGACAAATTACTGATATTAGTTGCAACTCTAAGATAAAAGAATACTATTTTAATCTAATAGAATATCGTATCGGTTAGATACGTGGACATCATGGTGATCACATCGATAACGAAATGACGACTCTCGCTGTGTCTCATTTTCACCTACACTTACATAAAGTTCACTGTAATTGCTCACAACGGATAGATTTAAATCAATATGTCATCAACAATGTCTGTTCTTTGTAAAACAAAAAAACTGTTGTCTTAATGAGGTTCTGAAGGGATTTATTTAATGGAGTGAAACGTTTACTGGATAGGATATGTAAGAGGTTCTTTGAGTTATATTTATTTAATAACATGGAGAGGGGGGGGGGGCTCTTTGAGTTATATCTATTTAATAACATGGAGAGAGGGGGGGGGGGGTAAAAAGAAAATTGCAGTGACGTTCTTAAGTTATAGGAGAGAAGAAGAATAAATATATCAAATAAGGATGTCGGGTAAAGGCCCTCGGTTTCAATAGAAACAAATACAAAGTACCAGGCGTGTAGCCAGGTGGGCATGGGGTAAAAATCCTCCCACCCCATTTGAGATCCAAAATGCTCTAAATGTGCACCATTTTTAACTAATCTCAAAAATCTTGTATCATATGGTCCTTTATCTCCTATCACAGGCCGTATGTCATGATTCATATGGTCTTTTATCTTGTATCATATGGTCCTTTATCTTCTATCACAGGCCGCATGTCGTGAATCATATGGTCTTTTATCTTGTAACATATAGTCCTTTATCTTGTAACATATGGTCTTTTATCTTGTATCATATGGTCATTTATTTTCTATCACAGGCCGTATGTCGTGAATCATATGGTCTTTTATCTTGTATCATATGGTCCTTTATCTTCTATCACAGGCCGTATGTCGTGTATCATATGGCCCTTTATCGTTGATCATGAGGTATTTTGTTCACCATTTTATCTCCTGTAATCCAGTTTATTGATTTCTTTTCGCCCTATGTCATGACATAACAGTGTTGTTAAAATAATGTAATTTTCAAGTCGGCAAATGACAAAACAGCACGAGACATAACTATCAGTCGTCTGCAGAGTGGATGATGGTCTTGTTTACTGGATGATGGTCTTGTTGTCTGGATGATGGTCTTGTTGTCTGGATGATGGTCTTGTTTACTGGATGATGGTCTTGTTGTCTGGATGATGGTCTTGTTTGCTGGATGATGGTCTTGTTTGCAGGATGATGGTCTTGTTTACTGGATGATGGTCTTGTTTACTGGATGATGGTCTTGTTTACTTGATGATGGTCTTGTTTGCAGGATGATGGTCTTGTTTGCTGGATGATGGTCTTGTTTACTGGATGATGGTCTTGTTTACTGGACTTTCGCGAATTGTTCAGTGTTTCCACTTCAAAGGATCAATATCCTAATTCTTATTTATTTTCGTCAACAAATTTTTACAGTGAGAAAAAATGCGTACTACGTTTCTTGTCTGAGACATTATGGTTTGTAAACAATTAACAATTTAAAACTTAAAATCACGTGAGATTTTTAATTGATACCTTATTTTTAAAAACAAAATGAACAAGGAACAAAAAAGGAAACTTGAAAATGTCTTTCCCCTTCCTTTCAATATATATCTCCTTCCGCATTTCCTTCTGGAGTCAACATTTATTTCCGGGAAGAATATTTCTTTTCAAGTGGAAACACGGCCAGGACAGTCAACATAATTACTTGATTTCTCCCCGGGGTTTCACTTTTTCCGGTAGGCTGACAGAGTTGTCGAACGAGATTTGTGTCTTGCTCTTGACTGCCGTCTGTCCTGCTCTGTAAAAGCACTTGGCGGCTTTGTCAATTACCGTCCTGGTCTAAGATGCCTTTGACAGAGACACGTAACCACATTTGTACTCATTTACATAACTGTGGGTCACAAATAAGAATAATATTGGTTATGTTATGGCCAAAGATGCGATGTTTATTGCCCGTCTTAAGTCTTAAGGGTTGTTTTGCACGCATGTCTGGCCGTTTTAGAACTCGGAGGTGGGGTTGGGACTGGGAAAAGAGACTATGTGGGTTTGATGCGTGAAGATGTTTTCCCAGTTTTTAATTCTCATTACAACACTAAACAATCATGACCTAAAAACAGTTACCAAAATAGAGAAAAAGTGTGTAAATAAAAAGAGCAATAATTCAGCACTTGAACCACTTTGCAAGTTAATTAAATGTCTGTCAATTTCCTTTTAGTCTCGTATCTGGAGTCTAGTGTTGTTGTGTTTCTTTATTGTAAATGCGATGCAACTTGTCCCAGTTTTAACTGCATGTTTTTTATAAAGGTGAACAGGGGTGTCATTATTTTCCTTTTTTCTGTCACTTTCCTTTATGAAAAATAAAGATTATGACAAAATTTAAAGTTCGCAATTTTGTGAGACATTTAGTAATCTGAAAACCTGTTGTTGCCAAAGGTTCGACATGTGTTTTCACAAAATCTTGTTTTCACATTTCAGGCCTACAGAAGGGCCATAACAACTCCATTTCCACTCTAAATTATTTCACATTTGCCCTAGATGTTCATGTTAAATTATTTTTGTAAAACATTTAAAAAAAAAATCAATTGTTGATATTTGTGACATGAAGATCTTTTTGAATGGGAGTGACACAGATATCAGTTGACTTTGTTGGATGTTGTTTTCCCCCTCTCAGCTTAATAACATTAACTTCTTTTCAATGCTTTC
>JAUUEB010291908.1:0-12958 GCA_032362205.1 Clione limacina
TTGCTGCACCTTTTCCTGCTGCCTTCACACACACAGATGATTTAGTTGAAGCTTTGCCTTCTGTATCTTGCTGATCAAGGCCTTTAGTGTGAGCTTGTTCTAATTTGTCTTCAAACTCCTCCAAAATAGCCTGTGTTGATTAACAATTGAATTGTTAATGTGAGGATGTATAAATATGATACCGGGATTGCAGGAGGCATAATTTTGTTTTTAAATAAGATGCTTTTTCTTTCTTTTATTTGCAGTTATACCATCAGTTTTGACAAATGACCTGGCTGAAAGTTCATCCATTAATTGAGTTACTCTCAATATAAAATATGCTTCATTGACATTTTCTGTGTCTTGTAACAAAAAGCCTACTATCAAGACCCTAATAATAGTAGTGAGCGGAACAATAGCAGTGAGGGAAAAATGTCTGAAATTTAATAGTAGTAGTAGGCGGAATATAAATAGGGGGCACAAAGTGAGAAAATAATTCATGTGTCAGAATACTTGAAAATAAGTAATATTAGGGTAATTTATTCATAAATGAAAGATAATTTTTAAATGTCAAGTAGCAATGTAAACAAAATGATCAGAATTGTTGTATTCAAATCCATCATATAAAAACAATAAAAGTTGGTTTTGCCTTTTATTTATTTCATCTCACTTCAGTCTGGAAGATTGAAAATGGCCAAAATTTAAAATAGTAGTGACCGGAATAAGTATCATAGTGCTGTGAAGTTTCCTCAAAAATTAATAATCATAGGACTATGATTATAAGGGTGTTTATAGTAAATACATGGAGTATCATACAATGCCATTGCACCACACACCCAATCCCATCATTTATAAACCACCATCCCTCTAATCTCATCATATAGTGGCAACACAAAACAGAAAAATATTAAATATTTCTTCATGGTCCCATCTTAGTGCATGAGAGCTGGTGATAAAATTTAAGCTCACCCTCTCCTATCACAAAAAAAAAACAATAACAAAGTCAATTTAAAAAAAGTAAGGGTGAAATTTGTATGAGACAAATGATTAGAAAATTACACAGCCTTATCCATTTTCTATCTTACCTTGACTTCTGTTTTTACAAATGCTTTGCACTTGCTCAAAATATGGCAGAAATGTCCATAAACAGTAGCATCAACTAATTTGTCAGCAAAACAAGAAAAGTTTTCCATCAGTTTTCCTATTCCCTTTTCTGAGAAGCTAAGTTGAGACAAGCAGAATGACAAGTCCCGTACTTGACGATCAGTCCTGAAATGTTCAACAAGGAAATTCAAATGAATGTTTTAAATTTTGTAATAATTCAAATATCATAACTTCAAAAACTATTTGATTTGTACATTATTCTCATTATTTTAGAGATACCAATAAGGCAATAAGACACTCAAAGATAGCAGTACACAATATACAAAATCTTGTTTAGAAAATAAGTTTGAAAGAAGGCCACACTTAATTTGAGATTCTGTAAATTGAATTGAGACTGAGTGTTTTATTTTAATCTTAGGGACCATTCACTAATTACGTAATCCAGGAAGGGGGGGAGAGCAAAAAGATTACAAAAAATTACGGGGAGGAGGGTTGTGAAGAAAAATTATGTAATTTTTTTTGTAGAAAATGGCAGTTTTTAAGATGTGAAATAATAAATTCTCCGGAAAAAATTATGTAATCCAGGGGAGGGGGGGTCAGCAAAAGATTACAAATGACTACAAGGGGGAGGGGGTCAGAAATGGCACAAAAAAGATTACATAATACGTGAACGGTCCCTTACGTAAGTATCAGTCCTAAGATTCTGATAGATTTGGTATCTTGGGTACCTATGTGTTTACTAAGTTTAAGTTCATTATCAACAAGAACTCCTTGTTTTTTTTGTTTTTGAGAAATTAAGTTTGACATTTTTATTTAGAAAAAATATCTCTCATAGTATACTCATGGCTGGGTTACTTCTATCTAGATGGCGGACCTTACATTTGGTAGCATTGGAGTTTAATTGCCATTTTTCTGCCCAGTTGACTAGGTTGTCAATATCCTGTTGCAGCTTTTTTTCCGGTTTAAGTTTCAAACTGATGTGTACACCTTTGTATCGTCAGCATATATTTTACATAAGTAGTCAATAATATCATGGGATCTTTTATAAATAATACAAATAGAACCGGTTCGAGGACACAACCTTGGGGTACTCCACTAGCTAATCTTGAATCTATGCCCAGACTTGATAATAGATTAAAGGTGACGTAATCAATCAAAAATACTGTAGCAAAGATGACACATCACCTCTCTTTCCTAGGTGCGCACGACGCGGCCAATTGATATCGAGGTCGCGGTAAACCTGCGCGTGAAACTGGCTAGTTTTTCTTGTGTAACACTAAGAGATGAGGATGTTAACCGGTTGTTAGGGCCCCGATTACACAAAACTGTCTTCAAATTCAGTTTTACATATTTAAGATTATCAATTGCAGCATTTAAAACAACTTGTATGTAAAAATATTTGATTTGAGATGATTTTATAACTATAACATATCCAAATGGCTGTTTCACGCGCTCGTTCGCGGGTTTTCCCGCTGGAAACCCGCGCTTGACTCTGCACAATTTCTGCCTCTCTGTGACATCTTAGCTACAGTATTTTTGGACGTAGTTAGGCTCGTTTGTCTAGGGGTTATTTGAGAGTTTCATACCAATCATTGATACTCAAATGTACTACCTACAAACATTCAAAAAAATGAATTACCTGATGTTTTTGTTCTTTTTCCGAGACAAAGCTGCTACAATTAGAAATTAATTTGAATCATGTACCCCAGAACCTATTTTTAAACCTTTTAGTGGTGTCCTTTTCGATGAATTTGACACAGTGCGTTGTGAAACTGTAAAACATGTTCTCTTGACTCACTCTCAACAGATCTTTATCAACAACACATTGACGACATACTTGAATTTTTCACGTGTATTATCAATTCATCTCTTCGACAAGGTAAATTCCCAACTTCTTTCAAAATTGCCCTCTTATAAAGCCAATTAATGAAAAATTAAATATAAACCCAGATACTTTAAAGAACTATCGCCCAGTATCAAACTTAGCTTTTTTGTCTAAAACTTAGAAAAGAGTGTGGCTATGCAATTAAAATCTCACCTTTTAACAAACGATCTGTATGAAAAACATAGCACGGAGACAGCTTTGCTTAAAATTATGAGCGATTTACTCGAAGCAACCGATAAAGCGAAAGTATCTACTGGTACATCTCGATATATCTGCCGCTTTCGATACCATAGACCACACGATTCTTTTAAAGCGACTATCAATTACTTTTGGCATCAGGGGCATTGTTCTGAAATGGTTCAAATCCTATTTAGTCGGGAGGTGTTTTTCCATGCATATAGATGGCATCAACTTAGCTCAATATGAGTGGCCAATTTTGTACACCATGTACACTCAACCGTTAGGTAAAATCATAACCATATTTGAGATGATTTATCGGATGTACGCGGATGACACCCAGACATATAAATCTGCTTTACCCAGTGAAAAAAAATCTTTGATTGAACGTGCTGAAAATTGTATTTTAATGAAGTTAACAATTAAATGACTGTAAACAAACTCAAATTAAATATGCCCAAAACTGAAGCAATGCTTTGTTCTACTACCAAAAAACGTATCTGTGTTAGTGAAAGCCACATGTTAGTTGGCAGTTAGAGAGTTGACTTTTCAAATACAGTTACCAACTTAGGTGTAACGATTGATAATGATTTATCTACGGACTCTCATATAAGCAATGTATGTAGGGCAAGCTACTTTGAAATTAGAAAGCTTGGACAACTAAGAGATTATCTGGACGTAAATTCAACAAAACCTAACACTTCGTCTTGTTTTCTATCACGCCTAGAATACAGTAATTCTATTTTAGCTGGTTGCCAAAAGATAGGTTGAGCAAATTACAAAAGGTACAGAACAATGCAGTCCGACTTGTTCTTAAAAATATTCAGAAGGGAACACATAACACCTCTGCTAAATGAGCGTCATTGGCTCGAAGTCAAAAGTAGAATTGATGCTATAAGTTAGCAACATTTTGTTTTAAAACTTCTTAATGTGACAAACCCTCTTATTTAAATGGTTTACTGTCACCACACACTGCAGAGGGGCCTTTAAGATCTAAGTACACAAACATTTTTGACATTCCTGTAAACTTTCCACCTATGGGGACAGAGCTTTTTCTCATACAGGCCCATCGGTATGGAACGCTCTCCATGATAACATCAAAAAAATCACTAGCTTTGATTCATTCAAAATACTAAAACACATCTTTTTTAAAAAATACTTTCATTCTTAATTGATTTGTCATCAATGTTTTGAACACTGTTATATTTGAACTTGAACTATAATATGCAGGTGAAGTATTTTAAGTATATAATTGGTTTAAATTTAGGACATTTTGAATGGGGGTCAATGACCGCGAAGCAGCCGACATTTTGAAAAAAAGTAAAAAATATTGTGCACATCTAGAGCATTTTCGATCGAAATGGGGGGGAGGGCATTCCCCCATGTCCCCGTGGCTACGTGCCTGCCTACACGCACCATGTTTTTGAAAGTTGTTAGATTTGTGATATATGAGTGGAAAAGTATTTGAATATGTTGTATCATTGTAAAGCGCTTAGTGTCTATCGCAGGGATAAGCGCTATATAATTGCCATTTACAATTATTATCATTATCATAATTTGATAACTTCTTTACAACTTTTTTCTGTAGGAAACATTAAGTATAAAATTGTAACATTTTTTGTCAATACAGCAATCATTGATGTCAGCTTGACTAAATATAGTGTGTATTTAAAAAGAGTTAAAACTGTGAAAAGTAAAATAGATAAAGACTTCTAGTCTAGTGTCATGAGGAAACTTTGTTTGGTTTCTTTGACGACATCATTGTTACAATCATTGACAAATAAAATATGTGCAATGACGGTTGTGTTCGGTATACGAAAATTTGTGTGTGATATTATCTCAAAAGTCTTGGTAGCATCGTCGGCACAATAATAACAAACAGGAATTATATGAAATAATTAATTTAAAAATATTTTATTTATTCACTATTCATCTCTACACAGTTTCAAATAAAGGGAAATAATAGTATATTTGTTATTCAAAAACGTTTTAAATGAATTATTTCCCTTTTACTTTAAACAATTATAGATTGAACAGACAAATTACCTCCCACTAGTTGAGTCAAACTAGGGTTGTAGACCCGTTAAAAACTGACACCTTTTTCTCAACGGATGTTTACGTGGGTAGCTGTTCTCATAACCAACAACAAAATTCTACCAAAATCAGACCTCGGCAAGTGACATTTGAGTGCACAAGAAAACCTTGTTACTAAATGCCATCCAAATATATGTAATTAATTGAAACACGAACCTGGGACTACAGGTTGTTATGTAGCGACTTGCAACCCGTCAGGTTCTGGTGTGAATGATTATTGGTCACACAGTGATAGCCTGTGTCGCGCTTTGTGCTTGTATTTGTGAGCGATATCTGACCGCTTTTTCAGGCAGTTAGGTCACCTATGTTTTGAAATATTTTCATTTTCTCTATCAAACAAAGTTTACAATATGGGCCGCCCGGTCTAAACACAGGGAAAATGCAATCGTTTTCCCACTTTATTTAAGGATTTTGGTTTAGTTTGTTTTAAAAAAAGAATGGTTGACAGTGTTATTGCACTTTGTTTTGTTTGAATTTTGAAGTTGCAATTATGTACAATGAATAGTTTTTAAATTGTCCAGAACTTCATATTTATTTGATAATTTCATCGAATTTCAGTGTGGCTTTATATACTTGACTGCTTGCAGTTTTCTTGTAGCGGACAGAGTTTTGAAAGGATTATCGTTCTATACAAATCATACCAAATGTAGACTCGTTGTTACTAACAGTATAGATCGTGAGAAGACAAGTCAAATATACCATCTTCAACATTAAGGTTTTTGTAAGTAGGTAAAATACTCGGTGTTTTTTTTCTAAGTGACATCGATTTAAACTGTCGATCTGATAATAATATGACCGCTTGGCGAGTCAATTTAACAATCACAAATTTAAAACTCCCATAATAGTTTAGTGTTTAGAACACACTCTTAGAAATCTACAAAAATTGGGGGTCAGATTAAATGTTTCTAAATAAAGCACAGCAAATGTCAACAAAAGACGAAAAGTCACATAAATTACAATATATTACTATGTATGGTAGGCAGCTACTTTAGAAGGTGGCCAATTACTCAGGGAAAAGTCATCCAATGTCAACAACAATTTGTTTTATTTGATATGTCTCAAAGTTCTTTCATTGAGCTGATTTATTTGATAAAAATAAGTATATAATCGGAACATATATGCAAAAATCGACACTGGTAAATATTGTTCTTCACATCCCATTATTTTACTTATTTGTATACCGCTTAAAATTTAAAATTGGGTGTCACGTAAATTTACTGCGGGAAATGTCGCTAAATGTTAAAACTACAGTTTAATAATTTTGGCACAAGCATAAACAACGAAAAAGGCAGGTTATCTAAAAAAAAAATTCCATTAAAAACATTCGTAATACTTCATCATACTTTTGTTTATTATAATTTATGTGCCACGTGACCAATACAATTTATCGTTATAGTGATAAATCTAACGTTAATCACTAGTTGCTCATCTCCATATTAATATGCTTTCCGGATATTTAAATAGTTTTCTTTCAGGTTTTGTGCAAAACATTTCAATAATAGGGAAGATATTAAATGTTGGCTCACGGTTAACATTAGGGGACATTAGTTATTTTGATTCGTCTTTTTTAAGAACAACTATCTTATATTATAATTGCCTACTAGACATTCGTTGGTCTAGGGTTGATTTTGAGAATGTCATACTACTCATTGCGAAGCTCCCCAGCGAAAACCACTACTTTAAAAAACACATACTAATTTAAAAGGCCTCTGAATACCTAGGCAAGTGCCTTTTGGGGGTATCTTCAGTTTTTATTTGTCCTGCTTGTTAGAATAATTCTAAAACGATAATTTGTATTAAATTGTTGACACCATTTAAAACGGATGCCTGCCTTCGAAGAATGGTATGTAGGTGTTGGCAGGCGCGTTGGACGCAGCCCCTAGCCAGATGATCGATAGAGCGAATGCCCAGGCGCGTAGGCCCAGGTGTCGCCTGAAAAAGTGGTTTACTCGCCGATAAAGTTTCAGAGGTGCATTCTGATTAAGTTTGTATTATGTGTCCATTTCTTCTCGGTTCTTTTGGAGAGGCGACCAAAACGACGAATTGAGGTAGCGTAGCGATATTTGAATGGTACATAATTCACCTGTTATTATCCACCTAGTTGGTCAATGGCAAGGACTGGGTTAAAAACCGGACGGGAATAATAACGGTAGGACAAAATATTTACGAACAATTAGTAAAAATAAACGTCATCACCCGCCTTGACGTCATGCCTATTTTTGTGATCCCACAACATGGTGGTCACGGGTGCCACATTTTACACGTCATCGTTTCGACGAGTATGTCTGTCCAACTCCAACTAAAAAACACACATGTGGTTAGCTTCATCCACATCTTGTTCTGTGATAGATCGATGAGAGCTTACTTCAAGAGCACTTTTTTGTTGTCACCCTCATTCGTTCCCATTTTAAACACTTTTGTTCGGTGAATATTAAATTTTCTTCCATTTTTTGTAAAGTGTGTCTTTCCACTCTTTTCCTGTTTCTCAATCAATTTGGTTTTCTGAAGTTTGTTGGCATGAGATTAATTTGTAAGTTAACGAGGCATGACGAGATATGTAGTCAGAATTGTGAGTCAATAAATTATATAAACCAAACATTGAAGAAACTTAAGTATATATTGAAACTTTCAATTACAACTAATGCCTATAGATCATTATATCAATCTAACGTACACACCGTCAGTAATGACCCTGTTTGATGGTGATGACCGACGAAGACAAAATACACCTGCTTTAGTCATATGGTGTGGGCGAGCCAGTTCACCTATACAAAAAGACACCCGGGGGCAATATGATCGTGAAGGAAGAGATAATGATGTTATACCAGTATGGTTAGGGAACAAGGTGACGGACACGTTAGTTGCTTTAATGGCAGTTTGTGTAGAAATGCGAAACATGCAGGTAACAGGAGAAATTGGTAGTCTCATATTGAATCATTACAGTTTTTGTGTATTCTTTTTGATCAAATTCCCCCGTATAATTACCGATTTACTGCTACCAGACTGGGCTTATGAAGCTCATTTTATATTAGGAGCGTATATTGAAATGAAAAGAAGGGATATTAACCGGACGGAGGTCAAAGCGGGTGGGGCAATACGTCGAGACTGTATGACCTTCTTAGAAGATCAAATGGTTCTTACTGTGGTCCTATATTTGATAGAACTTTGTGTTCATCAGTACACGCGTCTAAGTCAGAATCCTTGAAGAAAAAGTTGGATAACTTTTTAAGGGACCAAACCTTATTTTGACTCTTCTTGACTATGAGGTGTTTTGTCTGTTACGGTCGATAACTAAGGGGAAATAATCAAATATAAACGTATTCTGATAACAAATATATATTATTTCCCTTTAACCGAAACCAATCACAGAGAAATTATTCGTTTTTTAATATGTTCATATAATTCATGTTATGATGCATCGCTGATGATGCTATCGATACTTTTTACATTTCTACACAAAGGATGCAAGAAGAATCCCAATTTGTAACCATCCTATGTTTCTTGTACCGATCATATCAGACATAGCACTGTTAACTAAAGTTGTGTGGTTATAACCAAACTGCGACTTTTGTAAATGTCTATCTTTTGCGCTTTTCACAAGATGATCAGATGCTTGAAACTACCAACAAATGTCCATAATTTGCGATTAAGCGTTATATTTCATCTATCAGACATCCAATCGTAACAATGTTGGTGTGAACATCCCCACAAAGATTCATCGTGCAACGAGATTAGACGTCTTTATCTATTTTTCTTTTTGACAATTCTAATTTAGTTTTGATATCTTTAAAATACACATTACTCGTCAAGCTGATATGACTGATTGCCGTATTGAAAAAAATGATTCTATAATTTCATACTCAATGTTTCCGACAGAAAAAGTTGTAAAGGAGGTTTCAAATTAGTGATGACATTATATATGTAAAGTGCTCGATGAGTAAATAATTTGGACACTGGAAGTTGCTAGTTTTGTTTTTTACATAATTCGGTGATACAAGGGATAAAAGACGCAAATCAAAATAAATGCTGTTACTACCAGGGACTTATGTTTTGAGTTCGATCCCAACTGTTTGACTGAATATATAACATAAACATTTGTTATGGCTGTTATGTGGTGTCGTCGCATAGCAACAGCCAGTACAGTACAGTACAAGACGGCGACAACAACTTTGATAATACTTACATAATGACCAGTGAAGAGAATCAGTCGATGGAGCCCATTGATATGACAGGTGTGAGAAGTGAACACAAAAGTCATTCTGCATGGACGATCTTAACTCCTGCCAAGTTAAGTAATAAATGAGACAAAACCTGAATGTGAATTTAACATCCCCTTGGTGCAATTTGTCCAGTCCACGTGGCCATCGGTTGTAATAAAGAAGGAACAATCAACAATCATTCCTAAGGACGATTAACTCAGGCCACACCTACTCCTTTGATACTGGCTTATTGCCGTGAGCAAATAAAAGCGAAGTTGGTGACTTAATGATTGCCATCCGTTGATTGGTCAATGTTGGCTGAATTCACAAACATGACATCCAAATCGAAGAGACGTAAGGGTAACGATATTATGAATTTAGTTACAATCTCTTGATATATCGATAATTGATTCAATTTAAAAAAACAGTGCAAGTGAAAAAGATTACATCAAATCCTTTGATTTAATGATTTAGCCAAATAAAAGAAAAAAATGGGAAAATCAAAACCATATTGAACAATTTGTTGCATAGTCAATATTCGGCACAATGTGATGACACCAGTAGTGAGCAAAATATGACAGACGTTATGTCACCTCAATCTACCTCTCACTGCACAGACTCCGGTGAAAGTGTCTATGATGAGACAACCAATTTAGAGGTGCTAAACATTAAGATACAACAGTTTGAATTGTGGACCATATTAGTAGTGAGACTGTGCCTTGATGACGTCACGGTCACGCTTGATCTCATAACCCGAGAACTAAAAGTCAAACGGTAAGAACAAATACATTTTTGTTATTGTCTCGGCAACAACTTTCATTTGCAAGCAGTCTGAGCATGTTAGTTTTTTTGACCATTGGTAAATCGTGGTCAGTTCGTTCAGGTTGATGTTTTGGCAAAGGCAACATTTTGTGTCTATATACCCTAAGGATCAATAACATTCAAGTCCGGTTCAGTCCTGGGGTTGCTGAGTAATCCCTCATTCCCCCCGACTAAAGTACTCGGTATTGATTGTGTGCGTGTGACGCCATGACTTCATTTAGGCGGTGTAATTTATTGACTTGAAGTAGAGGTCAGCACGGGAAGACTAACACTTAAAACGATAAGCAATGCACAATCTATATCATTCATGTCTATAAATTATCTTTGAAATCGCTCGTACCTTCAACAAGGCGCGAACCTTGAAGGATATTGGATAATACTCCCCCATTGGATTTTTAGATCCAAAATTATCTTGATTTGCACTATTTTAACTAATTTTCAAAATTCCGGCCTCTGAGCGGCTATAATCTGTAACAAGCTAATGTTATTCCCCTCTTTTAAAAATTCCTGGCTACGCGCCTAAGGCTTAACCACATACTATCTATTATGATATATGTTTAACTTGGACAGGCTGCTCGTCTGATCTCTCGACATCGACTCCATCGTCCCGCCCCGACAACTCAACTGATTTACCTCAATAATTAACAAGCCACGGTTAGGTGCACGTGTATTCAAGAATTTGTGGAATTCATATTACCTGCTTCGTTATTCTTACACTGATGTTACTTTAGTATCTTCATGTTTTTAGGTGTGTACACCTCTATCGAGAGTGGATGTAATAGGCAAAGGGACATTCTTTAAGATTTCGAGGAAAACAAAGGTGCACACTAAGTATGTTAATATAGTATTGTTTTGCAACCTGTTTTCACACATATACTGGAGATTTCTAGACACATATTTTCACTAACTTGTACATAATTTTTCACAAGGTTTCCACAGTTTCTTTTTCGATGCAACATATTTGTTTCCTTTTTTGATACATCTTCATAACTTTGATTAGTATTGTTGTTGGTCCCTTGTTGGTTGTTTATATTCCACTTTAAATGTCACTCTCATATCACAGGCTTGTTATTTGTGCATTATTGCATTTTAGGTTTTGATAAAAGGTTCTAATATCATATTGTACTACATTCTTATTTTTCTCAGCTGGTAGTATGAGTGACGAGTTTAACCGCAAAATGCAGGAGTGGGAGGAGAAAAAGGAGAGGTCTAAAAAGTCGTCATTTATGCGGAGTGAGTACAAATATTATAATTATTTGATTTAGTATTTTGCTAGTTTTCATGCAATATTATAATGTTAGGTAGAAAGTGTGTATCTTTTTATTTAGGAAGAAAACTTTGTGCTACGCTTAAGGTATAACATTCATATGACAATCACGCTACATATTATAATAGCAAACAAAAGCTTAAATAATAATAGTTTTCAAGGTGGACAGGATTGGCAACAAACTCCGAATGTAGATGATATAAAGATTGTAAATATTGACTCAGATATTCATACTTCAGTTGCTAACACCTCAAGGTCTAAATTACAGTTAGTAGCAAAACAAGCTGTTGTGAGAAACCATACGGTATATTCGGTCAAATCTCTGTGGAAACAAATTTTAAGATAAAATGGCGATACATAAATAACAAATCATTACAACAAATAACGGACGAAGCAATTGAACCAAACGAAACGTATAAAGTTATGATATCCTAAGAAATTATGCTTAGCACTCAGAACAACATGGAGTCAACAAATGTTTTTTTTTATCTTCTGTATCTGGTGAAAGTTGACCACGTCGCGAAATTTAAGCATGATTTTTTACAATTTCACAAAACTTTATACCTTTAAAGTTGTATCAAGCAAACGTGACACTGGTAAGAACAATAAGGTTATTTAACATATACGAACAAATAAGACACACACAGAAAAGTCAAATCAGTTTTTTAAAAGTCCATGACCTAAATCAAAATCCACAAAATCAATGTTATCTTTTAAAAAAACACATCACACAGGAATATATCACAAATGAAGATTGCTAATCTTTTTGAGATTAGGGTGATTTTTGTGTGAAATAGCCACAGAAATATCTCTTAACACACAAGGATCACAAAACGTTAATACAGTCACTGAGATCATGTTATAATCACGATGTGTTCTTCAACTGACACTGTTGCTCTTCCCTAGCTCTTATCATCATATCAAATTATCGAGTTTTGATTCATTAATTAGATAGTGTCTCATTAATATATTTTGTCTACCTTTTCCATATCATTTATAACTTTTATTTTCACAAAGATCCTAGTTTTAAGGATATATTACAATACATCATATTAATGAGATTCTGGTTAGTTTAGATATATAATGAGCTGCCATTATACTCATTATATAACAGCTTTACACCCGACATTTAAAAAGATTAAAATCATATTGCTATTTTTGTTGCGTTCAAAGAAATAAGAAATATTTAAGGTGTCTTAATGTAGCCATTATTTTACTAGTAATATGCACCCTCTTCAATGTGTTTCCCTATTTGCAAAAGAATTAAGAAGTAGAATATCGAAAGTTCTTCTTCATAGTTAAATGTGATTTTTTGTTTCACCTTTTTATATCAAAACTTTAATTATTATATGATTATATTCATCTATTTTATTTCACACGAATTTGTTTATCTTTTCTCTCAGACCACAACTCACGCTACTTTCTGCGTAA
>JAUUEB010292018.1:0-13911 GCA_032362205.1 Clione limacina
AGAGAGAGAGAGAGAGAGAGAGAGAGAGAGAGAGAGAGAGAGAGAGAGAGAGAGAGAGATACATGTGTATGTATGTATGTATGTATGTATGTATGTATGTATGTATGCGAGTGAGAACAAGAGAGGAAGAAAGAGAAAGATTTAATATATTATTAGGAATGGATGTTTCAATGTATAGGATTAGCAGTGCCTTCCATTGCTATTTACATATTGTACATATTGTTTGTCATTTCTTTTCTTTAGTTGTTACCAATATATTGTTTGATGAAACAATCTTGAAATAAACTTTGATGTGATTTATTTGATTTGATTTGCTCTTGAATTTTTGTTGTTGTTTTTTTGTAGTTATGTTAAATAACGTCTATATATAACGTATGTTATTGGATCTCAATATTTATGTTTTAACCTTACTTTTAAGTTGGTGACTGCTTACATGTTAAGCACTCGTGTTTGGATTTTTTTTAAACATTGTAAAAAGCTGTATCATTATAATTTGAATGAAAACAAATTGAAGTTTTAGAGATTATTGTTGGTAATAAGAAAACGATATGAATTTAAGGTCACGAGCGCATGTGATATTGATATTTTACGACCCTGGGCTAGATATGCTGTCAAAATTACACCGACATAGAGGTACGCTAAGATCAATACCCGATACCTGATATCTGATATGTAAATAGAAGAGCAATTATCTGCTTTTTATTGTTTTGACTCTGATGATTATCTTGTATTGGTCCATCGAAATGATATGCCAATTGGCAAGATGTTGTATCTTGTTTGTTTACCAACAAATAAATATGTTTATAGAGAAACAATAAGAAAGACAAGGTGAACTGAAGAAACATAATAAAATATATCTAGAGACATTTTGATAGGGCTAAGACGTTGTCACATGTCTCCTGTTATTGACCCAAGACATCCGAAACTTTTTTTTCCAATAGAAAATACTTTTACCATAAAATTAAACAAGAAGGAACGTTTGCTGCCTTTATTTTAATTGCCTTATCAATGCATATTTTTTTTAAGGAGATCGATAATCTAGATTATTTCTAACTAAATTAAATTCATGCACATGATCTTCCACGTTTTTTTGATGCATCAAAGCTAATAGATGAATGATAAGAAACATGCAGATTCAATGTGATCATTTTGGGATGACAACCATTTAATGGTATGCCTTATTAATGTCGAATACTGTTGAATGTCGTTATCAGTTAGGAATAGTGGTCCTTGTGCAAGTAAGTTTATTCTATAAATGTCTTAGTAGAGTGCATTTTCTTGCATTAAACAAACTGGATGCTTTTCAAGATTGCAATGTCATATTATTTTGAGGAGTTTTGTCCATGACTTTAAGATGATTTATTAAGAACTTATTTGTATGTATTATGTCTCGGGTTTCGTTTAACCAGAAATAACATAAGAGGATAGTTGCTATGACAATATGTTAGCTAATAACGATGACTCACACAGTTACATTGTGTTCTTTACTTAGGGTAACTTAATTTATCTAATCTTCAGACGGCTTTATGATTTATTTTTACTTTTGATGCTATCTTTTAAAATGAAGGCTTTTTGGTATATTGTGTGCGCAAAATACATGAGATATGCTTATAATACTAAGTGGCAATTTATACAATAACATATATAATATAATTTAAAAGGAAAGGAAAATATTGCGACAATATGAAACACTTATATATATATAATATATTTTTAGAGAAGTAAATTTAAACGAATTACGTTATTGTAACCAGTATTTAAAAAAGTCAACTTGCACTTTTCGACATCTTAAGTGCTACTGTTTTTGTTGTCGAGGTTATCCAGTTAAATTTTTGGATTTTTAAACTGAAATTGCTTTACTTTCTATTAAATACAGCCCCAAAATGTAGACGTCAAAAATATGAAAACCTTGGTGAATGGAACGCTAAGCCTGTATGACTTATTAACTACGAAGGTTCTTCAATGACAACTTTCACTAGTAAAACATACAATATCACAGGATTGTTTTTGGGAACCGTAACGTCAAGCTAAATGATTTTACATTGTTCCCGATGATTTCAACCCTGAGTGCAACGATCTGAAATTCATCGACATTACTTAAGACAGAAAACGGACATAAATACATAATAAATAGAAAATAAAGACCACTTTTCTTCATAACAATGGAATAAGAACGATAATTACCAGACTCGGATTGTCTGTCTTTGAAAAAAAGGATGAGTTGCGATGTAGACAGATTAATGGAAACAAATTCCTTGTCTTCAAATTCTACAGAAGATTTTGTATTGCTCATTGTACAGAAAGTTGGAGTAATTATCCATCATATTCACACATGTCTAGCTTTTCCACTGGCATTTCTCAATGTTTGCCGCAGGGGTATTAAATTATACTTTAAATCAAGGTTTTCTTCATAAATAATTGAACGTCTGGTCCTGGCAACCAGTAGTGTACTTAAGTTTTTATTTGCAATTTACTTTATGTTCTATTGTTCCATTTCGTGTCAAAGCACTAACCGATCCATAGCCTACGCTTTCAGGAATAAAACGTACTTAAAAGCAAGTGAACGTTGTGTCAAGTATCTATGAAGTGTATTGCTGGCAAAGAACAGTTAAATGTTTATCCTAGAGGGTGGTTACAAACTTTTTATGGAGACCTAGCAAATCTATGCTTTTATTTCTTCTTTTGGTAGAACGCAGGGGCGTATCTTGGATTATGAGATTGGGGTGGGGGCAAATTGGCGCTAAGCCCTGAGTTTTTGTAGGGGCATCTTTTTTATAAAATTTATAAATCCCTTATCTATCCATCTATATATTAGTTCATCCAACTAACCATGTATATATCCCTAAATCTGTCAGCCATGGAAAAAAATCTAAATCTTGTTAAGTTATTTATGTTTGTATAATATAGTTGTTTTTTCTGTTTCAATTTCTATTTTTAATGTTTTGTTTTGAATATGCGCCAGTAATTGCTAGTGAGAAATCAATTTTTGGTCAACTTTGATCAACTTTATAAATTTTGCTTCAGAAATTTCTTAGGAAGGCATAACTTTTCATCAATAGTTTAGGCATTCGCCTTGTTGATTAGGTTTGATTAAAGAATCCCAGCAAGGTCATATAACATTAAACTACTGCCTCAGCTCACGCCTGGAATTAAACCATTAATATTAAGACGACTTAACAGCTGGGTATTGATCCTGTGAACTTTTCCATAACGATTATGTATTTAAAATAGATAACTGAAATCAAAGTGCAACTTCTGATTTTGTTTTTCCTCAAATGTTTGATATGGACAAATGTTTTTTTTTCTGTTTGATGTATTTTGTTCAATCAAAAGTTGAATCTCTAAGATTTGATACTATCAAACATCAATCAAGACACACGTTGTACAGTTTTGCTCTACGGTCAAATTTCAACCACTTTAAGGCTAGGTTGTTCGTGTTACACCTTCTGGGAATTCAAATTCAGAAATATCTACCAAGTAGATCCCCAGTTGTATTGCCCATAAATTTGTTAATCAACATTCCGGGTAAATACATTGATTTGATTGGTTTGGTCATGTTTGAATATTGTGAGTATCCATAAAAATCAAATCCTGGTAATACGACATTATTTCTCGTTTCGTTTTATGATAGTGAATTATATAGTTTGTCAGCCCCATTCTCTTTATTTCATTTATGTTACAATTTGACGTTATCAAATTTTTATGCGATGCTTATTTATATATTTTGTTTTATTCATTCCAATACTATTGGTAAAAAGTATAAAATAACTTGAACGCTTCCAAGATAAATGCTGGCATGAGGGCATGGCTTCTTTTCTGTTAGAATATAACTGAAGTCATCTCCATAGGCAAAAGTAAACTGCTGAACATGGCTTTATAAATTAGCCTGTATTGTAGTATACTTGTCTGATGCCATAGTAATATATATAGCGCTTAAATGACCTTTTTGAGACGATAGTGCTGTGAAATCTAACATAAATAAAATAAAAAAGATACATGCATTCAGTTCCCTAACGGTTTTGAAGGTCGAAAAATACGAAGGTTATGTTGGAGTCAAATATAAAGCCCATATAATTGAATGATGATAAAATGAATATATAGAATATGAGAAATATATGACGCGTTTCGAGGTGTTCCTTGCCCAACATTTCTAGACGTCCAATGTTCTGTATCCTTTCCATGTGTCTTACTACGACATATCTTGGAGGTTTAGCCAATGCTAATATTCCTACCACCATACTGTCAAATAGTTATTTATGAGCATTTTAACACACATATCCAATTATGTCTTGAGTAGAGTAGGTATCTATGATGAATGTTTCAAAATTGTAAACGCTGAATCGCGCTGCTAGGGCCAATGAAGAGTCTCCTTCAGTACAAAATAGTCATTGGTGTGTCTTAAGCAAGCACTCTAATTATGTGCCAAGCTCATATCTAATCTAGTTTTCGCTCCTCCGAAATGTCAAAATACACTAGGTCAGTTTGATAGATTACTCTGCACTCTTATTTCTCATACATATTCAAAGTTTTGACTCCTTGAACTAATGGAAATAACTTGATTCATTGAGTGAGAGACCTTGTAACATGAAGTGAATGATATTATGTTCGTGAAGACGAATCAGAGAGAAAAAAATACATCCACAATTCAATGCAATCTACATAATGAAATTGTGTCCCTGTCTAAGTGAAGGGTAAATGTGCAGTGGAATAACAGCCACAGTGTCCAGTGGGATAACAGCCACAGTGTCCAGTGGGATAACAGCCACAGTGTCCAGTGGGATAACAGCCACAGTGTCCAGTTTCCTTAAATGTTTTAAGATCGACAACCACTCATAGAATATTAGAACCAGAAATAATTTACAATCCTATCTGAGATTTGTTTTTATTTCTTATTTGCGTCATTAACAGGATATCATAAAGCGATTGAACATCGACAGAAAGACAATTTCCAATTGAGGAAACCACTTTTTAAAAAGAACATTTATCGAATTCTGGTACTTGGCAATCAAGCCGCCGCTATTTTCGTAAATCCCGCTGATTATACAAATAATCCAATCTAATCCCACTACTAGTTTTTGGTTTAAAAAATCCAAAGAGCCACGTAACCAAAATTTTGGTAATCACTCAAAATTGTTGTGTGAACTTTATATAAGGGGAAGCAATAATGAGAATAATGAAACGCAATAAACAGTAGACAAACACTAGAACGGCTCTGACCATGATAACCCAAAAATACTGAATAAGGTTAAATCATTTTCATGAGTATCTTCCCTTGTTAAAATCTCGAAAATGAAGCAAAATATTTTTTTTAAATGGCTGCCGTTGATGCACTGAAAAAATTCGTCTTGTCCGCCTGTCTGAAAAGGTTTGTCGACCACGGTTATTTTGAATTTTAGAGGCTAAACTTATATTACTATCGATTCATTATTATAGCATATTGCCTTTTACGTGTTGATAATTTTACCGAAGGTGAAACAATATATGCAAAATCCCGAGCCTATTATTTTTAGACTTTGGTTAAATGATCACCACGTACACAAGTCAATATGATTATTATTAAAGTCTTCTTTGAATTAGTTGAAGATGCATTCAAAATAAAAGGCAGTTTTGGACTAATTTACTCTTTGGAAAAAAAAGGCGGGGGTTTATTGACCTGTTGTTAATTACAAACATAAAGAAAGAGACGTACTCACAGTTGTTTAAGAATGCATAATCATACCTGTTACAGGATGGTCCTTGTTAAAAGCTTTAAACACGAGTAACCTGGCACAATACGGTAAGCCATGCTTTAAAAAACGAGCAGCAAAAAAACAGACACTGTTACTGCTAAAACTAAAAAATGAGAAGCAGCTTTTCTGCTCTATAGAGAAAAAATTCTATTTACATTCCAATCTTAAGAATATATAAATGTGATTCTTGTGAGACCAAGAGTTGTTTATTTTTAAGTTGAAACCTAAATATCAAACACAACAATAATCCCATTGTTTTTAATATATTCGAATCTTATCGGATTACCGAAAAAACCTCCCTTAATTTAAAATCCAATTACCAAAAGCAAATTATCCAACATAATCTAATCCAAAACTGAATTTCAGTAATTCGCCTAGCACAGTCAAATTAATTGGACCAAAAACATGTTGCGATAGTAAATTATTTTACGGACTTTCATATATTTTTGTTATCGCAAAGAAGACAGAAAAAAACAAAAACATTGGTAATTTTTTTTCATTTTTCATTTATTTCACTATCTAATTAACCGACAAAACCTTAAACTCAATTTGAAAACAGTCATGGTAAATAAGTAATCTAGAACTCAAATAGCAGACGCATTGAAGAATGAAGTGAACCTGAAATTTAGAACTTCTCCGTATTGGTAATTGTTGAACGTTAGCTTGAGGCGAACATGCTTTTTGAACTTCCGAGACGAGGCGATTGATACATGCTTTTCCAAATTAATGTTCATTTGCAAACTTTATTTCCCTTAGTTCACACACTTTTCCATTCGTTTAGTCTTAGATATACGGGCTAAAACTATGTTATTTAGAGTTCATCTCAAGTCATAGATACATACTGACGTTGTATTTGATGATTACAACTTTGCAATACACAGGGTAAATAATTCATTGAACAATGTAAATAATGTCCTGCTATTTGAAGAAGATGTGTTTATATTATGTTGTGTATAAGCAATTATTCTGTTCGAGTATTTTGTTGGTAAATTTGTTTATTTCTTTTCTTTTTGCTGTGTAAAGGAAAGACGCGATATTCTCCGAAAAGAAATTTGCAAAGTTTGTAGTTTACAACTTTCTATCTTCTCAAAATACCCGTGAAGTCAGTTAAGACAATCTCTAGAAACATTCTTCCCTCGGTCTTACTAACGCATGTCATAACATTAAATTCGGTATTGAAACACCACCAGAAGGTAAAGGGACAAAGCTTGATAAATCAAAACTTGCATTCAGAAAAAAATGTCTACTCCAACCAGTTATAATTGCTCTTCGGGTTATGATGAAGGATATTTTAGTTTACTGGATTGCACGAAGTTAAGTTTCGAAGGCAATTAAAGTTCTGAGTCTTAATTGTAGAAACACGGTTTCCTGTTATACATAGAGGGTACACATGGGTTTGTTGGCATTCAAATACCGCTGGCCTTTTGGGTTGTTTAATGTATACGCTACATTGAGTGGAACGCTCGTTATCAACATGAATCACATAGTAAATACGAAACTCTAGCCACATTGAGTCAAGACTGAGAAGTTAAATATCTGAATTAAATAATTGGATCACAAGTATCAGATACGTTCTTAGGTAATAATTGAATAGAATCAATAAGATCGTAATATTTCAAAAATTATCATTATTTGTCATTTTAAACAAAATTTTGCGACGTGACCGGATAACTTATTAACCAATAACTGGTTATTTTTCTACTCAAAAACTTTACCAAATCTTATCTTAAGGTCATCAAGTGCTATGCCATTCATTGAGTCAGGTTGATTTAAATAAATGTCTTAGTGATCGTGAATCGTCTGACTTACCCTTCCTGCTGTTTGATCGTCTGATTTGGCAAATAATTCCAGGAACAGAGTTGACCTGAGCTTAAACCTCGTCTTCTATGTCCTTGTAAAGTGTAAAATGGAGTTATCTGTAGGAGGTATTACATACAACTTTTGTATTGTTTTCAGGTAATATACTAGCGTGGGTAAATTTAAATTATGGATTAAAGATATTAAAGGGGCATTACATATTCCAAAGTACATATTATTTGAGATTAATTCAGTATCGGCTTGGAGACTTGTTTCCGCAGAACTCTTCTGATCTTGGTTCTAATTTGAGAGCAGAGTTATTTCAACGACTAAGCATTATCGAAAGATTCTTGTGATGGTGCACACATAAGAGTACTATGGATAAAATATGCTCAATTTGTAGTTTTTAACCAATCACCTTAAAAAACTTGTTATCAATACCAGGCTACAGCGCCATGAGTTATTTTGATGAGAAGCTACCAAAATAATGCTTGAATTATTTTTCTTCGTGTTTCTAGTTCTTTTGACATAATTCACCATACTAGACAGAATAACATCACAAAATCATGAACATGTAGAGTTTAATAAAAGACGACAGTTTATTGAGCCCAAAACGAAGTTTTTACTCTAGGGTCTGGCAAAGTGTTTAAATCTAGGCTCTGGCTAACATTTCATTTACGTCTCGAGATTACAGTGATCTCGATTTATTTCTGTTAGATAGAGTCAAAGGACGTCAGAACATTGTTAATGGCATCGCTGAAAGTGGTGTTCCTATTTGTATAGTCAAAAATGTGTCGTACTGTCCCGAAAGTATCGATTTAGGTTTTGGGCAAATTAACTATATGACGAATTAGGGTTATAAAATGTTGAGAAATAAAATAACCCAACATATAATAATAAGAATATTGCATAAGAACTTATCATTCTTCATCATCCTCAAAACACGACTAAAACTTCGCGCTTAACTAAAAATATCTTAAATATAATAATTATGGGCAAATGCGTAAGTTGAGCGTGTATTTGATATATTAATTATGATTAATAAAATCGTATCGTGAAAATAATGAATTGGGGCTGCATTGTTGCAGTCTTTGTGGTCATTGTCTGTACAGTTAGGTACAATTTTGCACTCGTAAAGGATGTACTTCATTGATTTGCACAGGGTTACCACAAAGGCAGTCAGTGGATGGTACAAGTCCCCACTTGTTTAGGTTCTTTCCAGTCCTGCCCACGTTCCATCTCGCACGGTTTAGAGTCACAAATTATTTTTCTGTGACATGTGTTCCTCTTGCAAGTTGTTCGCTTGGACTCTGGTTTGCATCATTTGTTTGGTTACAGTCCCATTGTTTCCACATATTAAATCTGTGGTTTGCTGACTTTTTGGGATCGCTGTCATTTCTCATGAAGCTGGTGAATTTCTTTCTCTGGTGGCTATGCATGTAGAGTATGTCTCGTGTCATTGTCTATTTTTGTATTTTGTTGTCATAATTTGGGTTTTACGATGGATGTGTGGGATTGCAATCGCTGCAAATTTGTAGACTGTTGGAAAAAGTGCTAGCTTGAGTGCTTTAGTGATGTTGCGGTAGCTTTGTAGCGCTAGGGCCATTCCTTTGTGCATGGTTTGATTTGGCCCACACTGGTGAAAAATTATTGTTTTAATTTAATATTGCCAACACCAATTAAGACAGTCAAATGTTGCCAATTATATTGTTAGTGTTGCATTCGTCTGGATAATGAAATCAAATACTTAACATTGCAATTTCCAACAAACAGAACCCTGGTTATGTTTGAATAGTATTATGTCTGGTCTGGCGTATACAAATCAAATTAAGATAATGCGATCTAATTCCCCCTATCTCAGCGTTCCTGGCCAAACATATTTACACTTCCGATGTTCTTTTTTCTCCGTTAGCGTCCTTAAAAGACAGAAGTTTGAGGTTTATTATCATCATTATCACACGTTGTATCGGGAGGAGTGTCATCTCAGATACTGTTCACGAAAACCAGACTTATCAGTCTTATATCTAATACCCCAGTGTGAGACCCCATAATGGAATGTTGTTGACTGTCCTATTTAAAAAGGTCTTATGGCTAAACGAAAGTTGAAATCAACGACTTCAGAAATAAAAAAATTTATGGACCACAATGCTAGAAGCTATAAAAACGAAACACAAAATATTCGAAAAGTCATAATTACTTAAAACTTACCGAATACAAAAGCTATAAAAATGATCATACATCAAGCTTGTCAAAATAATTGTCTATCGCTACTATGTACAATTCAGCTGATGAACATTGATACTTTTTATAAATATACAGTCTCTGTGATTTAGTAAAATTAAATGTAAATCTACACAGCTCGGCGTCAAATAATTAGCCACTTTCTCCGTACCGCAGTATTCGCAAACATTAGGGTAAGCCAATTACAAAACACCAAACTGTTAGTATTATTATTATAATTATATCATAATAGTTATATCATAATAGTTATATCATAATAGTTATATCATAATAGTTATATCATAATATATTTTTTAATATATTTACGTACACATACAATGATATGATTAGGTATCTATGATTTATGTTCAAAATAGTCAAATCGAACAGTTCCAAATCGCATTGATAGGGCCAAAAAAGAATATCCTCTAGTACAGACCACTTATTGGTGGTATGCATAACTTAATAAAGCACTTTATTTCTATGTCAAGGACATACCCAATAATCCAATAACCCAATCTAGTTTTCGCTCCATCTAAATGTCACAATAGGCTAGAGCTGTTTAATAGATTACTCTGCACCTTTATTTCTCATACATTTTCAAAGTTTTGACTACTTTAACTAATCAAAATAATTTGAAAAAATGAGTGAAAAATCTTGGAACATGAAGTGAATGGTATTATGTTTGTGAACCTTTAACAAATCAGAGACAAAATATTTACATCAACAATTCAATACAATCTGCATTTAAATTTAACGTCTGTAGCTGTCTGTCTGATTGTATATGTTAATATGCACCAGTATAACAACCACCGTGTCCAGTTTCCTCAAATGTTTTAAGGTTGACAACCACTCCGAGAAATTTGAACCAGAAATAATTAGGAAGCTTTAAAAAAACATTTATCAAACTTCAGTACTGGGCAATCTAACGGATGCTATTTTCGTAAATCCAACTACTTGTACAAGTAAGTAAATCTTATCCCGCTAAATTATGTTCGGTAATCAAATGTAGATTGTTTCATTACCAAAATCTTTGTAATCACTCCAAATTGGCCGAATCCTTGAACAATTTAAACGTTTAAGTAAGGGGGGTGGACTATAGACATTATCAAACACACTAAACAGTAGACGAACACTTTGACGGCTCTAACTATGAAGACCCCGAAATACTGAATAGGATTAAAACATTTTCACATTGTTAATTAGTATTTGAAAGGCTATAAGCCTGAGCCATGAAGTGGTTGCTGATCATTATAAGGCTTAGGCGAAAGTTCTTACTAAAAAATGTGAGTGTGGTTTATTTGTTTTTCTTCGGTGTGAGTGGACTAAACTATAGTCTAAACGACTTCTTTTATTATAATAACCTTGTTAATTGTTTTTAGATTAAGCAAAATTAAGCAAAATGATAATTATCGCTGCCATTGATGCAATGAGAAAATATGTCTTGTCTATTTTGAGTTTTCGAGACATTGCAAATCTTAATTAAATATCTCACTTGTTTCAAGCTCCCTGTTCAAAGCTTTAAACAGATCCAGGAGCAGTCTGGAAAGCGACCATACGACAAGACATGTTTTAAAACACGGGCTGCTTAAAGTAGACAGTTACTGCTAAGACTGAAAAGAGAACGCATCATTTCTGCACTTCAGAGGAAAAAGTCTATTTACATCTAATTTTAAGTAATAATTGATATTATTCTTTGGATTGCAAAAGCTGCTTTTATATTTTATAACATAACAAGCCAACCAAAAAATGATCCAATCCAAAAATAATCCGATTTTTAAAAGACTATTCCAATCCTATCGGATTACTGGAAGAATAACCCTAAATGTAATCCGATTACCAAATTTAAATAATCAAACCCAACCTAAAATAATATTGAATTTCAGCAATCCGCCCGGCATTGTAAAATTTATTAAACCACAAACCATGATTGCCATAGTTATATATCAATACAAACTATCAAATAACTTTATGATCGTAAAGAAGACAGAAAAAGAAGAACAAATCATTTGCCATTTTTTTCTTTTTCATTCATCTGCCTATATAACCGTCAAACCTTTAAACTTAAATTTAAAACAGACATTTTGAAACAGTAATATAACACTCAAACTACAGACGTATTGAAAATTGAAATTTAGTACTTATCTGAATTGGTATCTATTGAACATTAGCTTGAGGCTAAATTGATTTTTAAACTTCCTAGAAGAGGCAATTGAGACATGCTTTGGCACAAATTTTAAATCTTCTCTACATAACTGTTTTTTGTACAAATTGATTGACACGTGTCTATTTATTCAGTCTTATTGATATCTTGACTTATCTTATAATGTTTCGTGTTCATTTCAAGTTTTAAGTGTATTTTGGTGTTTTATTTAATGAGATTTATTTTGACAATGTTGTAATGTACAGATTTTTACTCATACATCAAATCATGTAAATATTGACCTAAGGCTTATCAGCTTTTTTCTTTTATTTTTTCTCATATAATTTTGTATCCACTTTTCTCTGAAAAAACAATTTGCATTTTTTGAATTTTTCAACTATCCGAAAATACCCGTGGAGTTAGTTAAGACCATCCTTCCAAAATGTTCTGACTTTGGTCTTACTAATTCATTGAACATCGTATTTAGATACCACGAAAAGGAAAAAAAGACAACCAGAAAATGGCCCACTTACGCTGGTGTGAATGCTCATCGACATTATTGACCCTTTACTGCATTGCATTGCAAAAAGTGAAACTTCAGAGGCAATGAAAATACTAAGTCGTGAAGGAATCGTCTCCTCTACACGTAACGATATCATGGAGGATGTTATCTTGGAAAACGATGTTTTATGTTTACGCTAGATTGAGAGCAACTTTCGCCCAAAACACATAGAAATAATATATCCACATATGTCTGTTTTTAGGCTGAAAATGTCCAAAAACCATCATAAATCATTTGATCAAATGGTCAGATAAGTTCTTTCAAAAAGTCTCATAATTGCGACTTAAATCAAAATGTTAGAACGTCATTGGATCTAATCACAAAACACCAAATTATATGTTAAGTTCATCGGGTGCTATTTAATCGAACACAAAATCCCAAGTTGGGTTGGATTCAAGATGATGTCTTAGTAATCACTAACCACGAGTACTGACCTTAACTGTAGCTAGATCGTCCAATTGGGCAAACAATCCCCGGGGACAGAGTTGATCTGATCTTAAATCTCGTTTTCGATGTCCTTGTTAAGTGTAATAGACAAGGACGTTAACTTTCTGAGGAATTCCATAGTTTTGTATTTTTAGAACTATTCTGATCTCAGTTCGAACATAAAGGTATCTTCATCTTAACGACTAAAGATTAATTACCTTTACACTTTTAGATTCCTGTGAAGGTGCACATTTAAGAGTTATATAGTTAAAATACGTTCAATCTGTCACTGTGATCCAATCACTATACTTTTATTCATCAAAACCCCTACGATCTTATCAGTCTACAACGCCATCTATTATTTAGAGACGAAGCTACACAAATAATGTTTGAATAACCTTTCTTTGTGTTTTAATATCTTTCACTCAAGTAATCAGACTAATACGTCAAGACATCATAAATATGTAAAGAGAATTAAAGCCGACTTTTATCCAGCCCAAAACGAATTAAGCAAATGTCAAAATGAATTAAGAGCGGAAATTGGCGCATAATCTGTAATCCCAAAAGAACACGTTTCCCTGAAGACTTACTTACCCAGACTGTATTGACATAAAAAAAATCGCAAAATCAGAAAGGATGACACAGACAGAGCATTACCTTTCGTCTTTAGTACAAAGAGATCACGTGGGCCACCATGTGATCTCTTTGTACTACTTGAAGTAACGTCCGACTATAATATAAACCTTTTGAACATAAAAAGCAAATTATTGGAAAATAATGAAAATTCACTATCTTGGATAGATTTGTTTGGCTCTAGCTAACATGTTGTCTCGGGATAACAGTGGATCTCATTTTTTACTGTTAGAAAAGGTCAATGAGACGTCAGATATTTTTGATGTTATCGCTGAGTTTTATAGGCCAAAATTTGTTGTATCGTCTTGAAAGTATTATTTATTTATCAATTTTCGTTTGGGCAATAACTTCACTGAATTTCAACTAGGGTAATAAAATTGATGTCATTTTGTGCGTAATAA
>JAUUEB010292019.1:0-12958 GCA_032362205.1 Clione limacina
CCATTCTGAGCACATTTATCTTTTGACCATTGGTCAGCCCCTGTGGTCAGTTTGCTCAAGTTAATTTTTTGGCAAGGCCAATCTATCTACCCTTAGGATCATTAAAATCCAAGTCCGGTTGAGTCGTGGGGGGGGGGGGGTGAAGAGAAATCCCTCATTCCGCCCGACTATTTGTCAAGGTTGCAATACTACCTAACGCATTTTTGCACTTTTACTATGACGCCTTTGAATGGATGTTTTCTATTTTTGCGTTGTTTGTTTAACAAAAATATTCA
Organism: Clione limacina; assembly: GCA_032362205.1. Taxonomy (NCBI): domain Eukaryota; kingdom Metazoa; phylum Mollusca; class Gastropoda; order Pteropoda; family Clionidae; genus Clione; species Clione limacina. The sequence goes on from JAUUEB010292019.1 coordinate 276, forward strand.
AATATATGTAATTTGCTCGCCTTGTAGTCCTTCCTTCAATGATGTACTCCTGGTTCGAATATTTAATGCAGTGCATTCGGCGTTTCGTTCCACATTCAACGCGTGTAACATTGAAGAAGGGACAATTAGGGACAAATGACATACCTTCATGGTATAACAGTTATATTTTCAAAAGTGATCGTTAGTATGTTAACATTCATAAATAAGATTATAACCTGCATATACATTATTGAAATAACAACTTACACTTGAGTATTAAAGTTGTGAGAGCATGTCGCATCACAGACTGCACAAGATGATAATTTGGTACTTTTATCTTATTTTGTAACCCTGCAGCTCAAGAGAACATTTAGAGGACTGGTCTCGTTTTAGTGACTGCTTAACGCACTTGGGTTCAAACTTTAAATTGTCCCCATTGTACTCATATTGGTCATTTCACTATCCGATTTCAGATGTATGCAGTAGTTAAAATTTGAAGGTTACATAAGAAAAAAATAGAACCCTAGTTTCCAATAAAATAGTGACGAATGCAATACATTTATATATAGAAATACCTCACTTCAATTTCGAACTAAAATAATCAAATCGGCTTGTCCTGACCACCAAAATAAACAGACGAAGGGACAAATGAAACATAACTCAAAATCGCATGATATATACAAGATAAACAAAAGCAGGTTATGAAATGTCAGAAAACCAGACTTTATACCAGAGATATTAAAGTCACCGACTTGTTATGTTTTGCAGTTATAACGTTACGCAACACTCCATAATGTTTTCTTGTGTACAGAACAATACACTCAACGAATTCCTTCGCCCTAGCTGACTCCTCCTTAATAAGCTGTAAATGCAAAGTCTATTTGACGTAGTCTTCCTAAATAATTCAATTTTCTTGGTCTCATTCCCATTTAGGATGGACCGAGCATGGCGGGTTTTTTGGTACCCAGAGTTCCCTTGAAACATCGGCTTGTGAAGTCGGTGGACGCAGAAGTTATGTAAATCTTTTGAGCTATTTATGCAAATATCGCAGGCAATTTTTTATTACAAAACCAATGGCGTCAATTCAAAAACCTTCTTTTTTCTTCAGCTTCTGACGCTACTACAATACAGGCGCGTAGCCAGGATTTTTGTAAAAAGGGTGATAACCTTGGATAAATTCACATTTCTAGATGAATAATAAATGGTGCACATTTAGAACATTTTCGATCTCAAATAATTTTAAATTGTTCCTTGCTACGCCGATGTTCCAATATGAATCTAGTATTTTCCCAGACCCTATTTACAAAGGTTATTTCAATCTTATCTTTAAAGTATCACTGATGACGAAATGTACTCACAATAAGTCCCACAATATCTACATATCATGCATGTTAATAATTAAATACTAATGAAGATTAGACTTTACTTTGCAAATATAAATGTCATGTGTACAAATTATCTATTATGATTTTTTAATTATTAATACTAGCAGTCACCTGGCTAAGATTTTGCAAAGGGGTGTGGGAGAAATCTTTGAAGTGTGTCAAATCAATGTCCGAAATTTCTGAAAATTAGGGATAGAACTGAAGGATGTGAACATCATCAAATTTAGATACAAGGAAATAGTTAGCTTTCATCCTTTCCAAAAATCATTTCTCTTGGGGTTAATGATATTTTACCAACTCATCATATTCAGTGATATTGACGTCTACCGCAAAACAATCAAAAGTTGATTCAGTGAAAGAAGACTGAGATGTCTCTGAACGCTATGTATTACATCATCAGAGAAGGTGACACATGTCAAAAGACAGATGTAATAATATTGTCCATTTCTTTGAATTTTAGTGACATCTTACTCATGTGCAGCTCTTCAAAATAACAATTATGAATACAGAGTACAATTATAAACATTCAGCATAAAGGGTACATGGTTAACATGGCCTGATACAAAATTTGAATATGTCAAAAACGATGTTATGAAAATGGCTTTGATTGTCAATATCTGGAAAACTGTCAGAAACGTCTGAATTTTCTTCCATGTGTATAACCCCGATCATACGGAGGTTAGAATAAGATAACAATAAAAAGATTGACATCACACACGGAGAATACATTTGTATGAATGTATCTTATTCTTTTGTTAATATTTTAATAAGGGCAACTTCCGTCTGACCCAGTGAATGTATCGATCCCCTATTACTAGACCACCGCTTACAATGTGATATGAATATTTCTTGAGAAGAGAATTTATACAAATTCGACAATCTTAGATTGTATTTTATCCGGACCATTTGCAATGCATATAATTTCCATATTTATATTATACAAAAGGCGTGTATAGAATCATGGAACAATTTATATTTGGTTTTCTTCCTTGTCAATCGATATCTCTGGCTCAATATATTTACGGGAACATTAGAAATAAATAGTAGACGATTTGTTGTTCCATTATTTGTGGAATGGTCATCTGCCATGACGAGGTTTGTGTAACACATTTTAAATGTATTTGAAAGAAATGTTTCTAAATGAAAACGTATTGTAAGCATATTTGAATCTCACTAAACGAAAGGCACTTGTACACCTGGAATTACTTGTTATGCCTTTAATGAACGTTATATCTCCAACATAAATCGTATACGATTGTGACAATTTTATCAATTTCACGTACTCAGCCTATTTCATTATAAACTGTAAATATTTTATCTTCGACAGAATTTACATAAGTAAATGATTAGTAACATTTAGATATTTCTTGAAGGATAACTTGGAGTCATGATGATTTTATAAAACGCCCCCCCACCCCTCTCTTTTCAAAATCCTAGCTAATCGCTCGCAAACGTAATAATTAATCATCAAACTTTGATAACCACTTTATACAACAACTGGGAGTTGCAAATGAATATAAGTTTGTTTTCTAAAGGGTCCATGTCTTGTCATGTAACTGTCCTTTAAGAAGTCAAAACAATGAATTTATCTCTAAAAAGTGAATAGATTGGTTTGTTGATTGTTATACATTTGCACGTTGCTTTTGCAATACAACATGTAATTTGAAAGTGTGGTTCCAAGAGACACAGCCCATTGAGAATGTTAGATTGTTTGTCTGTTGCTTGTTTGTTTGTTTGTTTTGTTTGCCCGCATCCAATTTGAATGAAGCTAACTTGTTTGATAGCAAATTAATGGGATCTCTTGCGATGGTCAATTTTTGAAAATGTTGATACCTCCCTTCACCGAGAAGGCGGCGGCTATCAAGGTGGCATAGTGGTTTAGTCGTCGGACTTAAGAGACCGCTATTTAAAAATGTTGGAATGGTTTGACCATCGCAATTGAACAATTTTTCATGGTTGGAAAAGTGTATAAAGTGGTCCTTGTTGTCCTCCGGTCTATCATCAGTATAATTGGGTACCCAGTTATAGGCAGTCAAGTCTATGTGAGATTACTTAACCGGGTGCCAAACATGCTTGACTCCCTTGTTTGCTTCTAAGGTAACTGAGAGTGTACATGTATTCTTTCAATGGGCTTGTCGGGGTAAGAGTAAAGCTTTGAGCCTGAACAGAGAAAAGTGACATAATAATGCCATTACTATTTTATCTCATTATTCATGTCAAATGAGGAAAGAATCAACTTCTGGTACTAATAAATTCCTTGAAGTTTGATAGCGGCTGCAGGAAGTATAAACTTGTTTAAAAAATGATCATGACTTCTTTTTCTATTTTACGCGGAGTGACTTATCACTGGTTTGATTTTAAGATAAATGTCTAAGGCCAACCTTAATAACATAGCTCACATACGTGACACTTCATGACCATATGGTCTTAATAGATGTTACTACGAAGTGTAAAAAAACACACACCACCATGGTGATTGTTGTTGCTGTGAGCCAACTTTGCACTGTTTATTTCATTGACTGAGCTGTAGCTAGTCAATGTACATATATAGCCTCATGACCACACAGTCTGAAAATAGGAGTTGGATAAAAATAAAACGTCTCCCTCTAGACACTAGACATATCAATTCAATTGCCTTGAGACTACCCAAGCAGAATTTCCTTTAAGAACTGTCAGACGCATCTGTGGATAACCATAGCTCAACTTTCTCAACTGTTTAGTCTGCAATCACCTGCTTATTGAACCTATCAACCTAATGTGATTCCTTGATCTTTTCCGCTAATCATCTCACAGTTTGCATAGAATAACATTAACTGTTCTATATTAAGAACTACTTAGATGCCCTTTTTTCAAAGCGGGATAAACACAAATACAATAAAACCACTACACACAGACAGAAAATTGTTTTTGATTTTTTTCTTTAACTGCAAATGATAAACGCTTTAACAAAAAAAAACATTTAAAAGAACTAAATGGTTTGAGGGGAGTATTTCAATCAGCATACAGAGAATGTCACAGCGCGGAAACATCCCTTTTACGTGTCTTTAACGATCTTTTGAACAGCATCTGCCTTTTGAATGTATTAGACCAAAGTGCTGCCTTTGATAATATAGGCCACAGCATTCTTTTCAATAGACTGAAGACATCTTTTGGTGTAACAGGTTTGGTCAATAGATGGACTGGATCTTATTTAAGCTGCAGAACCCAATGTAACAAAGTTGATGATCTATATTCAGGTCTCAATAACCTCATTTATGGTGTCCCCCAGGGTTCAGTACTAGGCAACATTCTTTTTACTTTATATGCACAGTCACTGTCTTAAATAATGAAGAAGTTTGAACTACTTAACAACTTGTATGCTGATGACACACAGCTTTTCAAATTTGTATCAGTTGATAATCTGGAAATTAAAGTATCTAAAATTGAAATGTGAATCACAGAAGTTAAAGATTGGTTGTCTCAAGTGGTAGTTGTATGTTACAACTAAATGAAGACAAAAAAGAATTAATCATTTTAGGCAAAGCACAAGTAGTGTATGACGGCATTTTCAAATCTGACGTCATCAATATGGCCGACATGCAAATGAGTTAATGACGTTATTTTTACATGGTTGGAAAGACAATTTAATTATCTTTCATTTGAGACTGATTAGGTTTCCTCTAGCACGTTTGGTTCTCAGGTTATAATAAGTTTAGCAAGGTGAGGTTTTGATTTTTTGAAATGGGATTTAGGGTGGCGCTAAATGACGTCATCAAAATCGTGGTCATGGCCTGGGTTGTTTTTTCCAATGTATGATGAAACGCTTATTGACAGTGGTTGTCGATAGATAGCGGATTGATATAGATATAATCATAAGTCAAACACAATTCTTATTTTATTCAAAATGACCGCCATTTTTCATTTAAGCCAAGATGTTCACCATTTTAAAGTTCGAATAAAAGATAAAAAAAAACTTGAGAACACAGTTTCTCTTAGAGTTTGACTTATTCAATAAATCATTCATTGTCAACAGAAGTGTTTAAATTAAGTATGATTGTGTTAATCGTATCTTAAATTCACAGCCATTTATTGTCTTACACGCCTTAAGTTTCAATAAGGAGGGGTTCAGTTGAAAAACCATCAGCCATGACTTTGCGTTTAATGTATAGGTATGATAGAGCTTTATTTTCTTGTTCATAAGTAAGCATAGTATGTCCAACACTTCTAAAGCCTCTGTTTATCCCCCCCCCCAGAATCCTTGCTGTCAAGCACGCGGAGGTACTTGTTTATATTCATAGGGTTTAAGTGCTTGTTTTAAAAACTAATTATTACCAACACATGTTACCGGATTCTCATTGTCACCAGTTTCAGAATACAAAAGCGTGTGAAATTCCTTTTATGATCATTAACAACGAATAGTGTCATTAACGTTATGATGTGAAAACAGAGTCAGTTTAACGACACTGACGTTTTTAGGTCACATCTCATAAAGGTGTGAAAATACGTGTATTGTAGGCTAGTTCAGTTGTTCATTGTCAAATTATCACATACCCCGTATAGTTTCCCCTTCCAACAATAGGCACTAAATGTGTTAATAATTGAATAACACCAGCATCCTAACATTAGCGGGTTATAAATGTTCCTAAGCACCCAAAGACCATATGGCTATCTAAGTAGGTTATCAAGGCATAAAGACCTCGATGTGTTTTTATTTAAAGAAAAGAGTATTTTCACACTTACACACGTGCAATCAACTCGTATTCGAAACAGAAAAACATGGTGGTTGAAGGCCATGTCTTCCCAGTCTATTGGAGTACCATCTTCTGTACGTATTGGTGTGGGATCTTCAGTGTTGACAGCCAGTCTTTGGTCTAATTAGCATTGATTTCAAGGCCGACTTTATTGCACTCTTTCTCGACTCTAAGTAGCAACTCCTGCCTGGGCTTTATCAATCTCGTCGAATCACAGAGAAATGCCATCTTCTATGGAATACTGTTTTTACACCATAAAGTATCATTTTTTCGTTTGGAGGTTAACGAATCTTTTTATCAGTTGTCATTGCACTAGCAAATATTGAATCACTTTCCAAGACAGAAATATGATATATTCATATTCTTCGATAACAATTATCTCTTGGAATAGTCAATTGCATATAATTAAAAGAAAACAATAATAGCAAAGATATGTATCTTTAAAATAGATATCCTTGGATTTGTTGCATACAAGAGTAAATGCAAAGATGTGTTTTCATCATAAGCAATGCATATATAAATCTTTTACTAGCATTAACAAATTCTTTCTTATAAGATCATATTGATGATTCGAAGGCAAAATTATCCTAAGCTAAACATGCATTGATACACGTTGTAGACCAATAAGATCATGGCATAAATATCAATTACGTGCCTTCAGTGTTATCTATGCTAAAACCACGTTGTCTGAACCCCCTAAAGAAAACCCCCCACCAAAATCCCTTTCGAGGTTTAGCTCTTAAAACATGGATTTGCAAATAAAGCAATTGCATCTTTAAATGCATGCATTTATTCCTCGATGTCCCTTCACAGAAACTATTGCCTCTAAGTTAGGATAATACATTACTAGCTCACGCGTTGATATGATTTTGCAATGAAAAAGACTTTGGCAAACGTCCTTCTTTTTTACGTTGTCTATGTTACAACCTGGCTATGAAAGGTATATCGAGTAAATGTCTAAAAGCATATGCTCACTATATGGTGATAGCACTTATGTAAATACATTTTGGGCCGGTATTTAGACAGTTGGAGATGGACAGACAATACAATATAATTAATTATTTCAAAAAAGGCATTAGTTCTTTGATCATAAAACGATGCACACTTTATTAACCGCAAGTTTGACGAGTGTCACATGATTGTTTTCATAACTAGTTTTTTAAAATTAATCTGTAGAGTTTATTTGTTATCGAGAATCAAGACGATGACTTGGTAATGAGTAAACCAGACAAACAGTTCTTGTGTTAGCTACTGCTGAACACTCCATGGTTTTAAATTGGGTAATTTCCAAAACAGACATAGTTTTGAATGTCCAGCTGTTGATAAACCAGAGTTTTAACTACTAAAATGACAGTTTAAAATTAACTTTCATGAAACAAGCATCCCAAAAAAGCGCAATGAAGCCATAATCCTGATTAGTATATTTTTTGCCTATAATTGTATAAATGTTCTTAATAACAATAAATAAAACAATCCCTTGCGTTAACATAATTCATAATAATGATAATAATAACAAATTTAAACACAGAGGTTAGTCATATGGATTCACAAAAGTTAAATTTAATAGGATAAGCAAAACTTGTGAAATTGCCTTTCTCAGTGTTAATTTACCAGACACTTGTGTACTTCAATCCGGAACCTCTCAAAATCATGTCAATACATTACAATTTAATGTAAAAAAGTCAGTCTCAAATAGTTCATCTTTCAACTAAAACTCTCCCTCGTAGTATGATCAACTTTGATTGCTTGGTTACTTGATTACTTAATTACTTGTTTACTTGATAACTTGATTCTTTGATTCATTGATTACTTGATTACTTAATTACTTGATATGTCTTTACTGTTCTAACTTTATAATCCTGTTTTATCCTTTTGATCACATGAAAATACAACTGGACATTTTTTTACCATGATTTCTATTTCTCTAAGCCAAAAAAGGATACAAGCAAGGTAAGAAGTAATTAAGGCCTCCAAGTACTTTCTCTAATATAAACGTTGATTGCGCTCTTCTATTTCCAGATCAGATGTTGATAAAACAAAATAGTCCTAGCGGAAGTGACACTTGACCTTAGATGTGCGTGATCTGAAGAGAGAACGGAAGAATTACATTTTTTGACCTACCTGTACGTGCCCCCAAGAGTCTCATCATCGATAAACAGTTTGCCCGTTTTCTACGGGGTCTTAATCAGAGTTAACATATATATTAGAAGAGGGTTTGTAGGCTAAACAACGTGTCTTTGGATGATTTCCTTCATTGAAATTCAATTCAAATTTTCGTCACTGTAAATGATTTTTAAATATAAAATTTGTGCAAATGAAGTTGCGAATTAAAAGGGGAAATTATCAAAAGTATCAAAGTGCCTTAATTTGATAAAGGGATGACCGTATGCGCTTTACTCTAATGAGACATCAAAAGTAATAAGCACGATTTAAACATTACAAATTCTTTATGATTTCTTATAAATCATACACACATGTTACATATCATGATTATGATTGAGGATGATATTTGTTCTAACGCATAGGTTATTGAACTAACTGAAGATTTGCTCGTTTCGATGCAATGTTTGAAATACTCTGGTTATTTCCCTTGGTTTACCGTGTAAAGATAAATATAGCCGTCGGTAGATCGACTTTGACCTCCCTATTAACAGATGTTTACAATTATACATTATCTTGTTCAATAAAAAAGGAAACATTTGATTATTTGTGAGTATAATCCTTTCTTTTCTAAATATCTCGGGCAGTGCTACGCACGGAATACCATTAAAGCGAGCCGGCACTGCTGTGGGGAATCATGGGAGATAATTAGTAAAAATGTCAAACTGCTTGTCTAGACACGGAAGTCATCGCGTTCTGACATCACATCTTTATTGTAATAACGAATCTGACTTAACTCATAAAGAAAAAGGTGAATGACGCAATGTTCATAAACCAGAAGATAAAATAAGTTTTATAACTTGTATTACATGAGCTTTTGCTTGGAAGAATTTGCAAACGACTTTTTATTATTATCGTCTTTGGGTAGACAAATAACAGGATATTTTGATGTCTGTAAGGGTTTATAAATAATTAAGATATTGTATTTATTTTTACCATAGATAGGATTTTATATTGCTGTAAACCCTGCTCATGTAACCTTTTTTACTTCATACCTGTAAGTCGGTTAGTGGTCAATGTTTGTCTGAATAGCGTGTTTACGCACAAGTGAATAAAGCAGTCACTAAAACGAGATCAGTCCACTTGATTTGCCCTGAGTTGCCTTCAGACGACTCATTTCCGACATTCATTTCTCAGAGGCATCTTTTATTTTCTATATCATCATTTCCAAGATGACCTACCCTCTTAAATATGGGTCAAATCTGATGAAATCTCAGGAGAATTTCATCAGATTTAGGGTAAACTATTAAGTGGTTTTGAGACACCTGGGAATGGGCAGGTAGTTAAACATTGAATATTACCTTGATCTTCTCAACATTCTCCGTCGCTCTCATTGGATCACATTAAAAGTCGAGTGTCACTTCCCCTATTACTATTTTTATATGAATATTCGATCGATGAAGCATAATCAACGTTTTTCATTATAGAAAGTTCATGATGACTTTCACTTTTTGGTCTTATTTTTAACCTTCAAGTCTAGGAGGATAAAAGTATGTCACAAAGAAGATGTTCAAGGTCTTGATGTAAACAGAAAACCTTGCTAGACAGCTATTTTTGGTGATCTAAGGTAAAAAAACAGGATTTTAAAAGAACAGCGGCTGGAACATATTAAGATAATGAATTTCCCTAAAAACTTTATCGCTTAACTTGTGTTCTTTTTTTAGAAATGTTTGAGCTTAATTTGATTCATCAACAACATTTTTTGTCATAATAAGCAGACAAGCTTTCAAGTGCTGGACCGTCGGCTCATATTGGTAGTTTTCTCTTTACTTTGAATTTTTAATTACCTTAAAGTTTAAAGCCACATTGGACAAAATATCGAGATTTCATTGCAGTTTCAAAGGTTGGCTTTGATATGACTTTTTAGTACAACTGACAAAAGACCACCTCTGTATACTCGTCAAATAATGCTTTAAACAAATCAAATTTAATCTATAACACATTAAAAACAAGTATGTCTGTAATTTGAGTGCTTTATTCCTTAATCTTTTCCGCCAATCATCTGTTGGTGAGCATGAAATCATGTTTTTCTATATTATTAGAATTTTGTTGATGCCTTATGGATAATGTACGCTAGTTTTACACAGAATAAACAAGAAGGTACACAAATAAGCAAGTGATACAATTTGCTTTTTATTAAACTGCAATTATATTAATATATGGTGTTGGAAAAATATAAAAATAATTGAATTAAACATAAGTATACCGTTGAATATGCAGGATGTCATTTCTATTGTGGGCAAGTGCAGGCTTTAAATCACTTGATAATATCTACACAAACATTATTTATGAGCTAAACATGCAATACGTAGATATCTACATAATAAAATTGAACGTATGTTTGTGTGTTTCTGGCTCTGTATGGAACGGAATACCAGACATAGTTTGAACTCTCTCGACTAGAAACGTCGGTAATATGTTTGTAAATATACCTAGGCTTGAAGTTCAGCTGTAAGTACAAAATGGTCAATTGTAAAAAAATGTATGATTTTTTTTCGTATTTTATGTAAATGCGCCATAAATCTTAATACAAAACAATTAAAACTGTGTGATTGCACAAACATCCACCAAAGCTAGCATGAGAAATCGGACGCACTTTATTCTCGCGCTTAAGGAACATAATTTCCCTCTTATGTGTTATTAGACGATGAGCACACCAACTGAATCAAATAGTTAATTGAAATCGGGAATAATGGCGCATAGCAGAGGGGTGGTGTCTACATGGTGGTTAAAAAATCAGGCAAATTAATGGTTTATTTCTATTTGTATATCCTCCCTTACAAGACCATGTTCTTCAACCACTAGTTGAAAAAGAAAAAAAGATGCGTAAATGAATAAGTAACAAAGAAGACGGAAACATAAGAAAAGAAATGTTATGTACCTACGGTCTTAAAGTTTTAGAAATCATTTCATGATACTTTTTAGTAATTGTTCCAATGTACCATATTTGGCACTTTGAATTATTGATATCCCTGGTATAATACACCGTTTGCAGAATTGAAATATCTTGATGCATTTTTATTATATAGATCCCGCACTCCTAGATGCTGATATCGACACAATTTACAATGCACGAAATTTTATATTTATATTATAAAAAAAGAAGGGAATAGATCCGTTAAACTATTTATATTTACACTGGTTCCTTTCTCATCAAACAAGTTTAATGTATTAAATCATTAGACAAGCGATATGTCTGGTTTCAACATCTTCATTTGGGAATTATAAAGTAAAATGTGTAGCTTTGTAATTTAGACATCGTTATAACATAACGATGTTGCGAAACAGCATTTGTGTTTCTAAAATTTTTAAATATTTGACATTAACATCTGTGCAAATTATCAAATTGGTAAGGATATTTATACAATCTCCTTCAATAAAGGGTAAGTGAGATTTCACAACTATTTTAGTTTCTCTGATGGTTAAATTCCTCCAATAGAGATTACTTGTGAGGATTGCAACCGTTTTATTAATCTGTACATGACGCATGCGCAGCTAGGTCATTATAAAGTGTGAGTTGAGTCATCGTTATAGAAATAAATACTCAGATGACAATAATAATTTGCTCAAATTATCTTGAAAACTGTTGTGACCTTGGAACTAATTTTTTGAGAAAATTAAGTTGTTGCTTGTTTTACTGTTTGTTTAAAAACCCAGAAATATTTGAAATAGTTTGGTATTTTTGTGACCTTTAAAATCCTCAATTAGACCATGACCTTCAAATGACATTGAACTTTTGGATTGGCCACAGAAATGAATTTATCAAAGCTTAAAACCTACGAATTCATGTATTTTTTGATATTCTTGTGAATGGTTTTCTACTGTTTGATACATACCGTTTTCACTATATGTTATGTTTGTATATCGACATCTTGGCCGCCATCTTGAACTATGAAAATTCACCAATAGGGATAAAGTGGCATGAGGTGGATTTTGACTAGACATACTATACTTTTAAGAAATGCAAAAAAATGTATATTACATTTTGGGTATTGCGGTTATTTAGCATTTGATTGCCAGACTATAATATGTTATCGGCAAAAACATTATTTGAAATCGGACATTCAATAAAATAACGCTCTCTTCACGCTTAAGTGTGAGCTTTTCTCTTTTTGGAGGTTTACGAAGCTGTTTTTAAGTTTTAACTGGCATATATTAATAACTATCACATTTGAAATGTTGTAGGCTATATTCATATATAGTGCTCAGGGCAATCTTGCGATGACAATGACTCTTGCATGCTAATTTGTAAAAATAAAAATAAAATAATATATATAAAGTCGAACCCCTCTACAGTGCCAATTTCTGTGCACAGGGAATATTGGCACTGTAGTGAATTTAGCACTGTAGAAGGGTTCTGACTATTAAGTGCTCAAGTTCCTGTTAAACGAGACCTATTTCATGTACAGTATGTTTAATAAGGTTAAAC
>JAUUEB010292130.1:0-12958 GCA_032362205.1 Clione limacina
GGTAATCATAATGTATTACGTTTTTATCTCTTTAGCTTACACAGAAAGATTGTTCAAGGAATCAAGCAAAGTGTGTCCTGGTAGGATTTACGTGTTACTGTTTTAGATATTTTATTCTTAAATTAATTATTCTTCACAAGATTGGCATTTTTTAATAATAGTTTCATATAAATGATTGATGGATTAAGAGTTATCCCAAAATTTTGATCAAAAATATTTTTTCAGAATATATAGAAAAGGGATGCCCCTAAAGGTTGGTTCAATTCCAAATATTTGATTTAGAATATATATAAAATGAATGCCTTTAAAGGTTGGTTCAATTCCAAATAGTTTATTTAGAATATATTCTTATTTTCAATTTGGAAAGTATTTTCTTATTCACTTACAAAACCTTTAGATTAATACAAGAGTTTTGAAAGCTTTTATAAAAATGTTCCCTTTTTAAATCATTTAGGGGGGGAGGGTATATACCATAACTTGTATATAATATGTTTCAGTTAAAGTTTGACAAGGAACAAAAAGATGAAAAATCTACAAATCATTGTTGCATACTCGTTATATTCTGCTTCGTATCACCGGCCGTGCTTTGGATTTGACATCTTTCTTCTCTCCACACAATCTTCGTTGATCTTATACAGGCAAGAAACATTATCTTGTGACTTTTCTGATATTGTACTGAGTTTTGATTATGTATCTATGTCATCAACTGAGTAGTTTTGATTTTTAAGAAAATACCTAGTTCACCTAGCAATGTGCGTTACTATTTGATCATTCCTTTTTCTTTATCAAATTTTCCTTCTTTAATCAAAGATATTTATGAAAATAATTGAGGTATAACTTACTAAATATGAACACTCATTTTATCATTTATTTTTTGTATCTCTATCTGCATTCATATATTATGTTTATAATGTATAATGAAGAAACAAGTTTAAATCAATGAGATGTCATGTTTAAATAAAAAGTTCAGTCTTACACTTGTTAAGAATATGAAAAATATTAATTGTGCTTGATAATTATCTAAACTAGGGTCTAGCCATAATAAATAATTAGCTTTCAGTGTACAGCTATTTCTTCTTTAGGGGGGGGGGGGGATGACATGTCATAACTTGAGAATTGTTTTTTTCAGTTTTAAAATGACAAGATCATAAGCAAGGTTTTGAAGAATCTAAGAATGCGGTTTATCACAGAATTCTCTCGATATTTATTTTGTGCCACTCGCTGCGCTTTGACGAATTTGGAAACTTTCTTCTTGTATTGACCTCTTTGCTGACCTGGTAAATTGGTGATTCTAAAGACTCCTGTTTTTCGACCTGGTAAAGGCAAGCACATTTCTCTAAAAGACTTTGAGAATATTTATCATTTTGTAACACTCGCTACAGTTAGACTTTGATAACTCCACACTTTTTATGCATTGCTTATCATACTTGTATTATCATATGTTGCCAATATAATCAATTCTTAGTTTCATAATTAGGTTATTGCAACACCTTGTAATTAAGGTCATACAATTATACACAGATTACCTCTAACAACGTTGATTTTTTACTGCTTATTCTTTTATTTAATAGATCATCTAACCTTTTATAAATGTAAAGATTATTTTCACTTTCTTTTACAATTGTTTTTTATGATATGTTTAAAACACCAACACAAATGGGAAATAATTTGGATATTTGAATTTAAATATTCTAGAAGAGATTTAAGTTAATGTTATCAGTGAATTATAGTCTGTGTTAGTTGTGTCTCTTGAAAGGATATTTGACTGAACTGGCATGGTGCATGATGAGGGGGGTGGGGGGTAGGGGCATATGACTTTGAAATTGTATTCTTTTAGGTAATAAGCAAGGAACAAGGAGATTTACCGGGATTTGATTTGTGTCTGCATCATGTCATGATAGTCCAGTTGCTCCATTGATTTGCACTGAGTGGTATATTAATCCTTTTTTGATAGTAATTATTTCTTGTCCTTAAATGAGTCCTCATCACGCTTATCAGTTACATTAAAAAATAATTTTACTACACAGCAGAGTTGGGTTTTAAAGAAAATAACTTCAATGAAAATTTCTCATTAAATGGACTGTCAATGCCCGGCCTTACACTAGTAAAAACGTTTTTCTTCAACGAACACAAAATCGTACAAGTATTACTTTGATGAATTAATCGACCCAACAGTATATCCAAAAAGACTTCTTAAAGGAGAAACAAAACAGTAAATGGAAGAGACGAGGAAAAGTCTTGGACATGATGGAAAAAACTCTAAAGATGAAATTTACAGCTGTATCACCAAGGGCAATAACCGTGAAATACATTCACCCTTGATGATGTGAGTGGGTTAATTTCCTTTGCTAAACTAAAATATTTTCCCCACGATATTTATAAAATTATATTTCCCTTTTCATTGAAACCTGACTCTTCTTTATTCTCTGTTTTTTTTTTTTAGCTATTATGGATATTAATCTTAAGCTAGTAAAATATTGCCGGAGGGGAGTATGTCATAACTTCTGTATCCTTTGTTTCAGTTAAACATTTGTTTATGCCTTTCATGGGGAGGGGGGGGATGATGTTTGAATAAAATCATTCAATTACTGTGTTAATGATCAGCTGGCTGAAAGAAATGTCCATTAGAAAGAAAAAGACTGCCTGACTTTGCGATTTCCGAGTTCATTTGCCAGTCTAGTTGCTGCATTGGTTTGTCTTGGATGAAGGTTTGATCTCCTTTTGGGAAATAGTTTATACTCAAGCAAGCAAGTCATTTCTTTGCCTCTTATAGATGTACTTTTTATTTAATTTTTGAAAAGTTTGATTTGATAATTATTTCCCAACGTGTATGAAAATGTGTGATTAATGCTATAGAAGTTCTTTGTAAGTTTTACTTTTTTGCAGAGAGTGTTTTAAATTGAAAAATTTTTTAATGAATTATTACCAGTAACAGGACCAAGTTTTCTCCATTGGCATAAAATAGAAAGTATTCTCCTTATTTATTCAATCAAATAACTTTTTAGTGTCTTTTGTTTCTGTTGTTTAGGTAGTGAATTTCAATTCTTTTATTGCAGTTTTGACACTACCATTCTGACGGAGGTGAGGGGGGTTATGTGTTGATGAAATTCTTATTTTTCAGTAATGAACAGATTGCAAAACCTACGGACATCCGCTTTCATTAACTTTGCTTGGCTGTCCAGCTCCTTTATCGTTCTGTCCCTTGTGATCTTCCTGCAAAGATAGAAAAAAATGCGTATGATGAGCAAGCAAGTAATACTCTCAATACAACTCTGTTTTACATTCTTCTAATGTAGACTTTGTTTTCTTCTTTTTGTTCGTCATTTTGTTTTCTTGAATATCAATAGAAGTTATGTTTTTTATTATTAATTTCATCATTCACATTGACAATAATTTGGTAACCATTTCTAGAATCTAATGTGAGGATACCAAAGGAAAAGTAATATGCTAGATAACTTTATATCACGTTATAAATTTTATTTTTTTGTAGAAAGATGTTCGTTTTCTAAAACTCTTTGAATCTCATCGTGTTTCTAGTCGAAACAAAGACATTTTATAAAAATATGTTATTGTGTAATGTGGTAGAGAAGGGGGGGGGGGAGGGTTGACATAACTTGTGTATCGTCTTTTTAAGTGTAAATATGACAAGCAAGATAAACAAGTGTACACAGAAATTTGCATATATGCGATCTTCTGTGATACCAACCTGCATATCGTTTCAGTCATGCTTTTGTATCGCCGGCTGTCACTTGAAAGTCTTGGACAACTTTTTCCAATATATATATAAGATGTGTTAACCTAATTCAGGCAAGAATATTGATTTTGACATTTTGAATATGTCAGTATGCCAAAGGAATAGTTTTATGCAAGAAAACCTTGGGTTTGGATGATATGCCATAAAAATTGTATGTCTCTTTTTGGGGAAAGTTAATCTTTTTCTGAAACTCTTTTCATGATTAATCTGTACATATCTTTTTAAGGCAAAGACATTTTATAAAATGTTTGTGTAAGGGGGGGGGGGATGACATAAATTTTGTAACATCTTTTTCAGTGTAAATATGACAAGAAAATTTAACAGTGTACACCGGAACATACAGAAGTGATCTCCAATCTTCCGTCCAAACTTCATTGCATATCGTTTTAAACCTGCTTTTGTACTGCCGGCCGTCACTTGAACGTATTGGACAAGTTTCTTTGAAATTACGAGACGTGCAGGTCTTATACAGGCAAGCAAATAATATGACATTTGTTATCATTACATTGTTATTCTCAGTTAAACCGTGTGAATTTGGTATTTTCATGTTTGAAGAGAAACAATTGATGGTCCTTTGAGGGTGATCTATGTCATGATACAAGGTAGTCATATTGATGTGGTGTAATACATTTGTTACTTTCAAATATTCACCTTGAACTCTCTTTTTTAGAAGAAATGTGATAGAGGGGCAAGGGGGGTATCATGATTCTATGAAATTGATTTATTTTCAGAGTTGAACGAGGTTTCACAAACATCGACAAAAATAAAATATGCGCTTAAGTTGGTATGCGAGGGTGTTTTCTTTTGATTTGCTTCAGCAGCTCTCCTTTTATTTGTCTTCGATGGCGGTTATGTTGCATTATGAATGTTTTGAAATTGTTTATATATTTGAAGGATGATATAAAGGTCACTTATTTCTGACAACTTTTTTTAAGGACTAATGAACAGTTCTGATCTGATTCTACACCAATTATCATAATTGTGTTTGAGACCTTTTAATAAATAAATATAGTACAATTTTGATAGGACAAAGATTAAATTGTGGGAGGGGTATCATTGTCAAAATTTAATTAGTTTCATTTCAGAGTTGAACGACAGTTTTCAAATGTCAACAAACTGAGAGCTGAAGTTGGTATGCGTGTGTTTTCTTTGGAATTTATTCAACTCAACAGTTTTCTCATTTATTATTCTTCGATAGCCGTTTTGTTCTCTTTTCTTTCAGAATTTTCCAGGCAAATAGCAAGTATTGATCTCTTTGGACTCATGTTTTCAATTCTTTATAACATCAATAAGTCTATTCATATTCTTCCGAGTTCTTGTAGAAATTATATTGAAAAAACTTTACATTTTTAGCATCAACTGTAGGTATAACAAAAGAAAATTTGGTAGTGAAAATATAAATCATTTTTGTGAGGGGTATTTGTATAATGATATAGTCAAGAAGTCATTACTGCTGGAGAAGTTTTTAATGGTATGATTTTTTTCAAAATAATGTATAAATAGTGTTAATTTTTCATAGAGCAGACAGACTAGATGAAATATCTGAAAGTCTATTTTACAGTTTTGTTAACACTGAAGTGTTTGTATATATATTTTTAGAGTATTATCTGCATGTCTTAAAACCATGAACTTTGATCTTTTTATGAAGAAAGTGCGTCTATAAATTAGTATCATAGTCTAAAGGGCCTGGGATGGGATGTCATGACTTGTGAATCATATTTTTCAGTACAATAAACAGTTTGCGCTGACAGGACATTGACATGGTACAGGCAAGCAAATTGTTTACTTTCTTTCCTGTCCTATATATTTTGTGTTTCGATTTGATAACTACTAAGTCCTTGAACTTATCTAAAAAAGGTGTTAATTAAGTTAAGGATTTCTCACCCCCATTTCAAAATCCTGACTGCGCTCCTTGGAGTCCTCTAAAGGAAATGAAGCCTTATTTGTAGTTATATATTTGCTTTATTTTTTTTAGAAATTATGACTGTGTATCCTGCACTATTCCTACTAGAGTTGTAAATCATTGGCATTTTCTTTTTTGATAGATGCATATGTTCAATTTGTGTTGTAAGTTTTCTTTATGCTGAAAGCTTAAACCTACAAGCTTTTACATGACTTACATGATGGTGCGATTTAGGATTTTCTCCATAGATTTGTTATTAGCTTATTTGCAATAAACTTAATATTTACATAGTAATATAATATTATGTTATGACTATGGAGTTTTGCTATGAGCATGGACAGTAATTATGCAGTAAAACCCTGTTTTTTATACTTTTATGTATCTGTGATAAATAATTTGAATTTAATCAACATAATCTTATTGCCTATTCCTATCTAAATTATTTTGCAGGATGAACTAACCATTCATATACTATTTCTCAATTATGTACTACATAGCTAGATGGATAAGTTTGATAACAAATCCTTTATCTTTTATTTCGAACAAAGTAAAAATCTCTTTGTCAAATATTTGGCTTAAGTTTGACATTGAGGTTTGGTCATGGCTTAGATATATTGACAAAGTTCAACACTTATCGTTTCTTCTCTAATTTTTATATATCTGGCTTTATCACTGTTTTGATATTTTTGTCTGATTTATAGTATTTATAATTTTATCTGAGAATAAATGTTAATATTTTGTCTTTCTTTGAATTCTTAGTCATTTGCCCATCATTCAATCAGAACTTACTAGGCTAGTGGTTTTTGTCTCACACCCCTAATTGTCAGTACATATATATTTTGTTAATGCAAATTATTGCATAAAAATCCCATTCTATTGAGCATTTTCATAATTAAATGAAGAATAAACTTTTGTCACATTTTCCTTCAAATTGTTATTGTATTACCCCAAGGACCTTATTACTAAATGTGTTAATTTAGCATTAAGTGGCATTTGGATTTGACAAACTATTTGGTAAAATAATCGCACGTCATTGTGAAATTCCTAATTAATCTTTTAAGTGTTGTCCACAAATTTTGAAAATAGCAATTTCAGTTCAGAATTACATAGTTTAAAGAGTTAAATATATTTTTTTTTTACCTTACTCTCTTAATCAAGTAAAACTTGTATTATATTTATAATTGTTTTAATAGTATATTGCTATCAAATTATCAATTTGTATCTCTTTAAATTGACAAAGATGACATAGAGTTAAGGATTTAAAGGATCATAGCAAGATCCCCCTACCCGCCTGCTAAAAAAGTATTCAAATAAATAAATTAATGACTCAAGTCAAATTAAGCACTAACTAACTCATATTATGTCCGAAAAGTATCAAACTCTCATCTGTTACTCACTCAATATAGAATGTAAGTTCTTCTTTAAAAGCATCTTGTGCATTTCCCATGTCTGTAAAACTATACCTTATTTAAATGTTTGTTTTAATATGTGGAGCTTTGTCACAATATCTTATGTCATAACCTTGCCCACCCCTGCACATCTCACATATTGTCTCTCTGATCCACCACATATCATTATGAGTGAGACAATATGTGACAGTGTGCAGGGGGTGGGGGTGGTGGAGAGCACACATCAGTTAGTGTCTATGTCCTGTCAATTCTGGACTCTCAACACTAACTGGTAACTTTACAGTAAAGATAATGAAACACAAATATTTAAACCAATTCTTTTTTAAAAAGTGCTCGTGGGATCAAAATTTTAAATAATTTATTTATTTTTTAGAGATACTAAATTTGAGTTACCAATGGAACACAAAGAAGAAGAAATAATCGAAAAGCTTAATGAATGATATGAATATCAGAATAGATTACTGTTAGAGTCAGTATTTAGCAGAACATAACTTTAACGAAAATTCACATCAACAAAAAAGACTTTTGATTCCCAATATTTTTCTTAATAAAGATTGGTGAAAACTTTTCTCTTTGAGGTTCAAACAATGTAGCCAATATTAGTTAAACAAAATGAGTGGACTCAAAAATATCACGGAAAGGGACTTCCAGGAAGCAAAAGTATAAAAAGGACCAAAACAACAGCAAAAAGGACTGGGAAGTTAAGAAAGAATTTAATTATATCCGTTTTTCTCTCTTAATCTTTCGGATTTTCTCTCTCTTTATCTTTGTTGAAGAAATACGCCTTACTCGACAGAAAAATACCAATTGAATTCCACTGAAAAATCATTGAATTAATGCGATTACCAAGGACTACTGATTCAGTTGTCCTTGGCGATTACTTAAGATATCGAAAGATAAACACATATATATAGTCGATGTACAAGAATAGCAAGGTATTTGTATATGAACGTTGTTATGAAGTTGGTATACTTTTTTACTTCTGAATTTATGACTTCAGCTTTCCTAACTGGACTTCGATGGCTGGTTTTGTTCTCCTTATCTTTAGAGGTTTCCAGGCAAGAACAGCAACTATTGATCATTGGTCATCTATGCAATTATTTGTTCTAATAGTTGTCTGCACACAAACATCAGAGAAATATTTGATTAGATTTGATAAGTAAAGAGAACTTGACAGTCAAAGTATGGTTTTACTCGTATTTTATGTCTCTCATTAGTCACTTGATGTTATTTGATAAATAAAGAAGTGCTTTTTGGTTGTTTATTGATAATGGCATTTTTAGTTCAACATTTGAGGTTGGTAGTTTTGTTGAATTACTTTCAAATCTATGTTATACTTTGTTATAATTGAGATTGGCAGATGTTTTGATAACACAACCTGCATGTCGTTGAACCAGAAACTTGGAACTCAAGTTTTGAAAAATATTATTGTATGAATAGTTTGATGATTGAAAGGTTTCTGGGAGGGGGAACCATAACTTGTATTTACTATTTTTCAGTGTAAACATTTCATGAATCTAACCAAAGACTACACGAGATAAGACGACAAAGAATATATAAGTGTCTTATGCTCTCCATTGTCCTCATTATGTATCACCTACTGTGCTTTGACTTTAATAACTTGGGACAAGTTCTTCTTGATACAGGCAAGCAAAATGACTAATTGATACTTACTTATTGATTTTATGTATTACTAATGTTTAACATTTTGTGATTATTGTATTAATGATAATATTTGTATGGTATGATATCATTTACTCGCGTGTTTAATAATAAACGTGTTATGGCCAACATAATCACAATAAGAGATTGAAGAATCTCGACTTAGAGTGCTACTAGCTAGCGAATATACTTAAGATTGACCCACCTTAAAGTGATATGTTTTTGGCCAACACAATCATTTAGGTTTGCGATATCTTTCTTTTTATGACTATGTTTCTTGTATTAGTATTATCCCAACAAGTTCTTTCTAAATTGTTACATGCAAAATCTGATGCACTTTTCTTTCATGCTTGAAGCTTAATCCTACTGATTTTGACATCACATCAACTTTGCTTCAATTTAGGATTTTCCCTAACAAATATATTTTCCTTTTTTTCTATGCAATTAACCTTATGGTATATAATAGTAATTAATAGTAATAATTGATGTGACAATGAAACACTAATTAACGCAGTCAAAAACTGTTATTTTCTTGTATGCATTTGTAATGATTTGTTTGCATCTAATTTACAGAATTGTACCTATCCTATTTAGATGATGTTGCAGACAGACCCAATCTTTGATGTATTAGTTCTTCATGGAGTGCTTATCACTTTTTTTGGATGAAATTTAAAAACAATGCTTTTTATTCCAATTTTTTAACCAAGTAAAAATCTCTCTTTGTCAAATATTTGGCTTAAGTTTGACATTGAGGATTGGTTATGGCTTAGATATATTGACAAAGTTCCACACTTATTGTTTCTTCTATTACCTTGCTTTCTCTACTTTGATCATGTTATCTTGTACGTTGACTCTAATTAAAAATTGATAGTTTTGTCTTGCTTTGAATTTTCAGTCAAATCCCTCATATTATTTCAAATTTTCAGTCAAATCCCTCATAATATTTCAAATTTTCAGTCAAATCCCTCATATTATTTCAAATTTTCAGTCAAATCCCTCATATTATTTCAAATTTTCAGTCAAATCCCTCATAATATTTCAAATCCAGTCTTGGGCTTGTGCATATATCACAGCCCTTGTATATATCCTATAATGTTATTTCCCAAGACACCAATTGCATTTTCAACATCGACTTATATAGATTAGACTTTTGTAGACAAATTGTGTCAGTCCAAAATTTCAATGCAAAAAAAATTGATTTATTCATGAATACATACAAAAATATATTGACTAAATATTGCAATAATATGTTATTGGTTACAAATGATTGCCATTATTTCTGCATAAACATAGATGGTGTGAAGCTTAGGAAAGAAATAAAAATATTTTTTTGTGCATGTCCCTTACTGCCTCGGCTTTTATGAAAACTTTACATATTCTGTCTACGTAATAATATGTAGAACTTTGTCACAATATCTTATGTCATAACCTTGCCCACCCCTCCACACCTCACATATTGTCTCTCTGATCCACCACATATCATTATGAGTGAGACAATTTGTGACAGTGTGCAGGGGGTGGGGGTGGTGGAGAGCACACATCAGTTAGTGTCTATGTCCTGTCAATTCTGGACTCTCAACACTAACTGGTAACTTTACAGTAAAGATAATGAAACACAAATATTTGAATCAATCATCATTCCAAAAGTGCTCGTGGGATCAAAATTTTAAATAATATTTTAACATTTTAGTATTAGTTTTTTATGAATAATTTTCAGATGTAATATATCTTATATTCTGATGAAATAATAGCATTTATATTGTTATGGTCTAAGACCATTATACGAACAGTTGCCAGAAATCAGCACCCAAAACTTGTGACTACAATTAGAATGAGGAGCAAGCCCGATGTAAACATATCTTACACCTATTACGTATGTATGTGTTTCAGCAAAGACGCTTTATCCGATTCGTGCACATTGAAAGAAGGTCTGTAGATTCAGGTATATATAGAGAAGGTTATTCGGGCATATAGAGACAAGGTCTGTAGAGCTGGCTCAAAAATGTCCAGGATTTGACAGTTCCTGGTACTGCTGAAAGTGATTGACCCCCTGAAATCAAGCTCTTGGGATCTACTAGTCAAAGTTCTTCGAGGGGAGTTTGTCCATTGATGGTTGGAGATCGGCAATTGTATATTAAGTTAAGATAATATGCTCTTAATTGATATAAATTTTAATAATTTTAAACCAATCTCAAAAGTTTCGGCCACTCGCGACCATTGCTTTGATAATATCCGAGGTTGTACCCCCCATTTCAAAATCCAGGCTACAGCCTGATCTAACCCGTGGCTTGCCATGGAGATATGGACTATAATGTGTAGGGTGATGATGATAAAGACTTCAAGAGGATACAAAACAACAGGTTTGTCTTTTATGAAAATATCTAGAACGAACTCAAGTCTTGAAGGAACTGGATATGTATATACCACAATCAACAAAATTGCTACAGCATTGAGCTCACAAGATACATAAAAAAGATGGTTCTTAGTGTATGAACACCGCCACAACACAAGAAGGTTATAATGAAAGGCAGGTCCGGCATAAACGTCCTGACCATGAACTTATGCAGTGCAGAGTGGTAGTAATCCTTTCAGGTACTGGCCTGATTCGACACTGGTTCTCTCTCATGAAAGGCTTAGGCAAGGGCGTTAACCAACGATCATTATGCCAGAAAAAAAACAGCATATGATCAAGCAAGATGTCTTCAAGTGGTCCACTTTAAAGGACCACCCCAATGTTCCAAAAAGACTTGATCTTTCCACTGATATAAACCAAAATTCCTACTTCTTTAAGCGGTCCACTTTACAGGACCACCCCAATGTTCCAAAAAGACTTGATTGTTCAACTGATATAAACCAAAATTCCTACTTCTTTAAACGGTCCACTTTAAAGGACCACCACAATGTTCTAAAAGACTTGATCTTTCCACTGATATAACTCGAAATTCTTACTTCTTTCAGTGGTGCATTTTAAAGTACCACCCCTATGTTCCAGAAGACTTGATCTTTCCACTGATATGAACAAACATTTTTACTTCTTTAAGTGGTTCATTTCAAAGGCCCACCACAATGTTCCAAAAGACTTGGTCTTTTAACTGATATTAAACCAAAATTCTTACTTCTTTAAGTGGTTCACTTTAAAGGATCATCCCAAAGTTCCAAAAGATTTGATATTTCAACTGATATGAACCAAAATTCTTACTTCTTTAAGTGGTTCACTTTAAAGGACCATCGATATGTCCCAAAAGACTTGATCTTTTAACTGATATAAAACCAAAATTCTTACTTCTTTGAGTGGTTCACTTTAAAGGATCATCCTAATGTTTCAAAAGATTTGATCTTTCAACTGATATAAACCAAAATTTCTACTTCTTTAAGTGGTTCACTTTAAAGGACCACCCCAATGTTCCAAAAGATTTGATCTTTGAACTGATATGAATAAAAGTTCTTACTTGTTTAAGTGGTTCACTTTAAAGGACCATCGATATGTTCCAAAAGTCTTGATCTTTCAACTGATATAAACCAAATTTCCAACTTCTTTAAGTGGTTCACTCTAAAGGACCATCGATATATTCCAAAAGACTTGATCTTTCAACTGATATAAACCAAAATTCCTACTTCTTTAAGTAGTTCACTTTAAAGGACCACCCCAATGTTCCAAAAGATTTGATCTTTCAACTGATATGAACCAAAATTCTTACTTCTTTAAGTGGTTCACTTAAAAGGATCATCCCAAAGTTCCAAAAGATTTGATATTTCAACTGATATAAACCAAATCTCTTACTTCTTTAAGTGGTTCACTTTAAAGGACCACCCCGATGTTCCAAAAGACTTGATCTTTCAACTTATATAAACCAAAATTCCTACTTCTTTAAGTAGTTCACTTAAAAGTACCACCTCAATGTTCCAAAAAGACTTGTTTTTTCAACTTATATCAACCAATTCTTACTTCTTCAAGTGGTTCACCTTTAAGGACCATCGATATGTTCCAAAAAACTTGATCTTTCAACTGATATAAACGAAAATTCCTACTTCTTTAAGTGGTTAACTTTAAAGGACCACCCCAATGTTCTAAAAGACTTGATCTTTCAACTGATATAAACCATAATTCTTACTTCTTTAAGTGGTTCACTTTAAAGGACCATCGATATGTTCCAAAAGACTTGATCTTTCAACTGATATAAACCATAATTCTTACTTCTTTAAGTGGTTCACTTTAAAGGACCATCGATA
>JAUUEB010292241.1:0-12957 GCA_032362205.1 Clione limacina
CATCTAATGTTCATATAAAGCTGAAATTTGGCATACAGCCTCATTTTAAGATAATAGGTCAGCACAAATATTTTGTTAATGACTCAGGAGACAAAAGACTCAAGGGGTGCTTTCTCAGCACCCCCCCCCCAAAAAAAAATATTTGAAGTTGATAAAAAGAATCAGGAGGGTTATTTGATGTAACAACATGGTTGAACCCTTAGATTGCAACATATACTAGGATAGAAATGACCAGTTTCTTCTAAGCATCATACATTTTGAATCAGCACCCCAAAAGAGAGGCCCCTATCTGTGTTAGCCACCCCTACACCCTAAAGAACTTATGCTGATATTATAAAAAAAAGAAATTTTGCATACAATCTCATCTCAAGGTAATTGGTCAGCACCTTTTTTTAAATGTTCCAGGGACAGATGAGTAAAGGAGTGTTTTCTCAAAGCCCCTTGCAGAATTTATAATGGAAAAAAGCACATGGCTCATAAATCCACCAACAAGGTTGAAATCTTGGGTTAGAACATGTACTAGTGATAGAAATGCCCAACATCATCTGAGCCTTTGACTTCACTATTTTTTTTGCTTATAGACAAATATCTACATCCTTTGAATTTGTTTGTATGATCTGTACCACAAAAAGTATGCTGAGAATGCACTTTCCATTTTTTGGGAGAGGACTCTCAGTCATTGCGCTAGTAAATCGTTTCGCTGCGCTGGACATCCCTTGGAATTTTGGTTCAAAGTCCCCCCCCTGGATATTTGAAATAAATCCCCCCCCCTGGACCAAAATTTTCATAAGCTGGCAGTCACCCTGCAATAAGAGAGATTTAGACTTTATAAATGAAAAAGGATTAGGCAAGGACTTCAACATACACTCCACTCAGCATTTGTGAAACTTTGAGCTTTAACTTGTTAGTGGTTTCACTTGCTTTCAACTTTTTGTAAATCATTCATTCACTGAACCATTTCCTGATAAGACAATCAATTATTTTATCATACATTTGTTTCTGTTCCAGCATGAGTGGCTGTTCAGTCCTTGGGACCAAGATAACTACATCCCAATGGAGACACGGGTTGAAACTGTTTCACTAGAGAACCAAGGATACAGAGATGATGACGGTCAGTAGATTTTAGATTTTCTTCTTTATAAATTTATTTTATATATTTTCCTGTAAGTCATCTTCAGTTCTATGATAGATAAAAAATCATTTGATAGGACACCATACTTCATGCAGTAAATCTGTAAACACACAAAAGTTATCTGTAAAGCAGTTAGTATAGAACCTCTGTGTATTAAGTGAATATTAGCATAGGTTTAGCACATTTTTAAGAATACAGAACTGTTTATGTTCATACTAAGCACTTTACCAATATTCTTTCTGAAAGAATTAGTTATCTTTAAAAGTGCACAATATTAAATTTCAAGATAATCATCTTGTTTCATGAAACAAAATACTTATTTTGCAAAGTTCAAATTGTGTAAAAAAAGAAAAACATGCACACAATTAAGACCTTCTCTTATGTCTGCATGTGGGTTTGTAGTACTTGTTTTAAAACATTTCAAATCTAGGGAACATCAATATCTATGTCTAAGCGTATGGCAACTACTCAAATGTTTTGGGCACTGGCATTCACTCAATACTCTTTATGTGCAAATTATACTCACGAAAGTTTGACATACTCAGACAAATGGGTGATTGTTTTTATTGCTTTTTTTGTATTTGCATAATAACTTTGTTTTGTGATATAATGATTTATTTCTATTTTTTTCTTTCATCCTCAGAAGAGGCAGATTCAGCCATAAGCACAAAGGAAATAATCTCATCTATTGTGAGTGCAGCAAGTAAAAAGCTCCGAACCAGACAGCAAGACAAAAGCTTAGACAGTTTGGATGTTGCCGGCAGCAGTAGCAGCCCCGCTAGTACCAGATCTGCCTTCAATGAAAGAAGCATTGATGAAGCTGTGTACCTTGCATCTCTTACAAAGTCATTGTCTTCTATGGTTTCCTCACACAGCGGCTCAGATGAATATTTGGATAATAATCAAATACCACAATCTCGCTGTTATCCGGAACTGCATCCGTCAGCGCCAATTGCCGTTTCAGAACCTGATTTCAAAGATCTAGAGTATGCTGATGCAGGCAGTCCATCTTCAAATTTAGTTCGCCATGTGTCAGATGATTCTCTGAATGATAAAAACGATGAATTAGAGATTTCTCATGGTCTTCCTACTAGTATGAGCCAAGATGCTATTCATCGCTTGAAAAGGATTTGCAATGATGCTAGTGTCTTGTTACAGACATTTGAGCAGAAGCAGAATAAAGACAGGGAGAGGAGAAGGCGAGAGCAGGAGCGAATTGAGCAAGAACATCAACGTACTCAGTTAGAGTTGGAACAGGAAGACAGGCATAGTGTGGATGACTGGCTAGCTATCCAAGGAATGCCATCTCGCATGCCGGATCTGGTTAGTAGTTCTTACATCGGGGAAACATTTCCTTATGACCATGCTGGCAATGCAGTTCCTAATTCCCGGGGCAAGAAAGGTAAAGGTTCAACAGGCCCTCTCATAGCAAGTGTTCCTCCTTCTGTTGTTATCACAGCACCAGGTAGTCATGATCGAATGACTGCGGTTCAGGGAACAGTCACTGCACAGTCTCAAAATATGGCCTCAGGCCAAATGAGGCCTCGCGAAGTCAAGCAAAAAGCAATGATGTTAGGTTTTGAGAGGCAGACAAGCAGACCTGGCTCTTATCGTCATAGTCTGGGGAAACGTCATGGTTCCTTGGACTCCTTGATTGACTTGATGATTGATCGTCAAGATAAAAGGTCATCCTGGGCATCTACTGATTCAGAAGATGGCTGTGACCTTCTCACTAGTATCACCACAACATTTGATCAGAAATTACAGATCCTCCTGAACCCCAAATATAAACTGACAGGGGCCAGCAGAAAAGCTCCTAGAGCTGAAACATTTGTAAATAGGAGTGTAGCTAAAAAGGAAGCTGATAGCAATAAGCATTCTGATATCAGCAATAGCCAACAGCTGAACCCTGCAGAGAGCTTGTCACATCCTTTGTCTGCTGCAGCATTAGTTGATGCTGAATCTTTCAGAGATCCAAGCCTTCACAGGTCAGCAAAACCTGATCCTAAAGTTGGTATTGCCTCAAGGTTTGAGAGAATTGCAGATGATGGCTATGGTACATCCTCTTCTTCAGTTTCAACATCTAATCCGTGCAATGAGTTTGGCCCTTCAGGAAGCCAGCATCGGAGAGCTATGCTCCCAGACTTTAGATCTTTTCTTGGGAAATGTCACACCCTTGGCAAGGATAATGGATCAGTCGTATTGACGCAGCCGAAAAAATTAGAGAATAATAGTAAAAACTCTCCACAGAGGACTGTAAAACCAATCTCTAAGTCAGAAAAAACTGAGAGAAATTCTAATCTGGCAAGACTTTCCAGAGGAGAGGATAACCTAGATCAGTTACTGAAAGATGGTGGAGATAATCAAAGCTGTACACATAAACCAAAAAACAGTGCTAGAAAACAACGCCACAGACGTCATACTGTGGGAGGAACAGAAGACTTTGACCATGTCTCTGCTTTGTCTAGAATCATTGGTGGTCACTTGGTAGCTGGAGGGGATAACAAAGGGTCAAGGGTCTCGGCCTGGGAACAACTCCAGCCCAAAGACGCTACCTCTGCAGGTGATCGCACTATGCAGGCTTGGATACAACGGGAAAGATTAAGGGACAGTACTCCTGATTTGACTTTGCAGGATGATAGTGTTTCAAATACAAGGAAGGGTTGAACTTTGTTTTTCCTTCTTGGTGATTGAATCTCATGAGCTTACTCAAAATTCTACACTTCTACATGGCCTGTTGAATAAATTCTTCTAGGAAGACATTTAAGCTCTCCCTTTTAAAAGGATGCATAATCTGCAATGGTGCTTGATTCTTGTTTCACTCTATTGTTGGTTTCAATGGCTAATGTGTATGTATTGAAATGTTTTGGGTGAAATTTTGAATGCGTTGATCAAGGTTAAAGATCTGATTATGGATTGTTAGCTGGAATATATCTTTCAAGTATTTGAGATCATGTAAATAACACACAATATGTTCAAATTTAGGTTACATATTTGTTTTTTATGATTTAATTTAAAGAACTTTGAATTATACCAACTGCATTACACGCTATAACAAGGAACCTGGCATCAAACACATGTAAGATTTCGCATGAAAACTATGCTTATGATCTCTTAAGGCTTGTTGTGTTTTTTGAAAAGTATAGCCGTTTCCCATTTTCAATTACATTATTTCAAAGAAAGTGTAAGGGAACACTAGATACAGAGCAGAGGTTTCATTGTATGTATAATACAATGCTTCTTCAGGCTACAATTACCACGATGTGTGAAAGGGGCCTGTGATAATAACACAGAAGATACGGGTTTCAACAAAACTGTCTGGCCCAGTTATTGTTTTCGTTGAATACAGAATTTTGTTGAAGTTATTTTATAACTCTCATCCGAAAAATATTGGGTTTGAGCAAAGGGAATTAACCAACTTTAATTAGCATTTATTTATATTTTTCCTTGTTATTTCCCCTAGGGGATATAGGAGAAAAATTCACCATTAAACTCTGTTTGTATCATGCTACCCCAGCCCTTTTCGCTGTTTCGTCTAGTCTTTTTTTCCTCGTCATGTTGGGATATTTTGGGGTTCACTCACTAGTTAAACAAAAGTTGTCAAGAAATTGTGTTCTTTAAACCCAAACGTTTTTACTATCGTTAATTATGGAAAAATCAGTGATTGGCAGTTCTTTTTTTATTGGACATTTTTGTCAAAGGGTAGTTTGTAGAAAACTGTATCTACTGCAGTACAATTCATCTCACCCTAGTATGAGCATGTGAATTCCCTCATTTTCTCTTATTTGGCCTGCTTAAAAAGTATGTCTAAAAAAATAAAAGTTGGTGGATTACAAATTGTTATATCTGTGGTAATTATCGTTTTTTACTTGAACCAAATTGGTATAAATGTAAAAGTAATTGTGTGTCATTTTGTTTGATGTTTATTGAAATATATGAATTTTATCAACAGTTATGATGATAAAGATGAAAACCGATAAAATTAGGTTTTACAAAATAATTTCTTTTGTTTTCAACTATAATTTACATTTATACCAATGGGGTAAATGTTAATGGTTCTTGTTTGAGAAATAAGTATTTGCAATCGATCACCATAATTTTTGACAGTGCAAAAC
The DNA here is from genome assembly GCA_032362205.1 of Clione limacina. Lineage (NCBI taxonomy): Eukaryota > Metazoa > Mollusca > Gastropoda > Pteropoda > Clionidae > Clione > Clione limacina. The sequence goes on from JAUUEB010292241.1 coordinate 5,248, forward strand.
ATGATTGTTTAAATGTCTCTGTTTTGCAGCCAGAAAATAGCTGATGATCAAATTTTGAAATAATTACAATGCAAATTAGATAGATCATTCCATTTCTAACTAAATACTCTTCATGGTAACTTAATTCTTTTTTTTAAATCAAAAGACTTTTAGACATTCTTTTTACCCTGGTCACCTTTTTATATGAAGCCTTGAGTTAGCAACCATAAATCAAAAGGTTTTTAAATTTTGTGTAATATTATTACCAGAAAAAATGTACATCCATCATACTTGACATTTCAGATTAATATTTGGTTTTACATTCTCTTTCTTTTATTTAAGAATTATTCATTCTTCACATATTGCATCTAGCTGACAACTTCAAAATGATATATTTTTTGCAAAGTGAAATGTTATGCTGCAGCGCTAATAACTTACCGGCCTGTTTCATTTTTCTTATGTAAAGCAGCCAAACTTTTAGACACCATCTAATCTACCTCATCTGGTACAACTTCATAGATCCTTTATTTCTTTGATTGACAAAAAATAGAGGCCTTTTACTAAGTACTAGACAAAACATTTATTCATAATCAAATATTTTGAGGATTATCTCAGATGATGCCTTCATTAATCTGTGTTAAAATGGTGCTATTTCATCTGTTTATTTGAGACTTAGATGCACATGACAATTATTTGTATTGATGGTCTATTTGTTCTTATGTTTTTCTCATTTTGTTACATCATCCAAAGAAATATGACTATTGTTTATAACATGTAGGACCAGCTAAACGTTGGTCATGGAGGAGTGTACAAATCTTCACTTTGAACATGTTTTTTTTATCATGAAGTTGAATATTTTGTGAATTGTCAAGTTGGTAAATTTTGCATGTAAAGATCTGTATTGGGAATTAGCAAACAGTGAAGAAAAAGAATTGCACATGTACACAACAATTCTAAATCTTCTGTCTCCACTAGTTGACTTTTGATGTTAATGACACCTGGTCAGCAGATAACAGACTATACCTTTTAATCATAAAATATTATTGGGGATATGTTGTGAGAATTCATCTCAAGTTTCAAAATATTCAACCTCGTGAAAAAAAAACTAATGTTTACAGTACTTATATCCAAACATCAAGGTTCCCTTAGGGTTGTGTTGTCATACTGGTCAGTCAAGACAATGATAAAGCTAGATGTGTTACTTATCAGTCTAAAGCTTACCAATTCTACAATCATTGATATTTTGAAAATGAACTCTTTCTAAAAAATATCTGACAATAATAAGGAATGCTAATTCTGTACATCATTTATGGGGGAAAATGAGTCTTTGTCATTGTCTATCTGCCATTTGAATTAGAGTTTTACAATAAAGCAACAGAGAGATGTACATTTTGTGGAATCAGTATTTTATTAAGTTGAAGATTAAAGCTTTAAAATGATATACATCAATGGTTCCTTAAGTAAGTTCATAAAAACTCTAATTCTTGTGGATGTGACATGAATGTGTTGTCTAAGGAACAAAAGTATCTTTTATTTTCCTGATTTAATGTCTTATACTGTTTGACTGTCTCATTATGTTGTCGTAATGATGTGCATTTTTGTAAGATCCCATATCAGATTTACGCTTCCAAAGGTGCAATATATTTGTTTTGTTGTGTATAGTATGTGTATCAGCTGTCATGAAAACGTTTTGTTATATAAAGTCAGTCAAACTGCAGGACAATTGCGTTGTTTGTTATCTCCATCCTGTTGTATGATGTACATGATGTTGTAAATAAGAGATTGTCTTTACCAGAATGATACTCTTTTGGATTTGGTTTTGTAATGTCAAAATTTTAGCGACAATCTTAGTGTACATATACATTGTTGAAACACACATCTTTTGTTTTGTTTGTTTGTTTATTTAAACATGTTCGTTCAGTTAAAGCATTTAGCATTGGTTTGTCATGTTTCATTGACTTGACTCTATGCCAATCACTCACATGTTGAAATGTCAACATGACAATCAGGAGTTTGGGGTGGGTAATGTTTGAAATAAACTTCAATGATTGGTGCTTCCCTCTGAGGTGCCACATGAAGCTGATTTTGAATCTGAGAAAATAGCCTGTAAAAGCATGAAGGGTTGATCTAAAACGTGATGTTTTTCTATGATTACTTTTAAACCTTTTCTTAGCACATTTTAGATATCATGATGAAAATTGACTAGTAAAGATCTGATTTGTTGTTTTAACATTAATCATATATACAAACTTAAGTTATATCCTAACCCTTTCTTTAAATCAGTTTTGAGGCATCACACGCTAAAACCGCTTTTACTTCGTTATTTTTCAAGCGTTTCTTTTCATCTTTCTACACAAATTCTTTAATGTATTATATAATAAGAAAATGTCTCAAACTTTTTTTTCAAGTTCAGCGTCATGTGGAACCTTTTTATGAGGGTGTAACATTATGGTTGTTTTAGGGAATTTTATTTTGACAAGTTTTTCTAGACTTTGTTAAATCAACATTGGCATCATTGATCATCTTGAGGCTATGGTCATACTCAATGTGTGGTCTGAGCTTAGTAGTGTTAGTACTTTACAAAACAGAATATCAACTGCATCTATTTGTTTTTGATTTTGTAACAAGTTTTTACATGAATGAGTTGTTGGTCGGATAAAGTATCAGTATCAACATTTTGATATCAGTTTGAAACTAATTTAGTTGATGGGTTTCTTGAAAATTTGCTTGACACATTGTTAACCATTGAATGATTCAAGTTTGAAAGTCTGAGGTCAAGATGCTGTCTTGATCTACTTTGTTCTCATACATATCAATGATATTATCATGATGTCAATATTTTATTTTTATCAACCTTTCTTCAACTATAGAGTTTATCACTTAGATTTGAATTATTTTGTGTTCCATTCAAATTGTGTTTTTTTACAAAAAAAAATGTGTTCACTCATATTTGAAAAAGCAGTCAATTGATAATTCTCAAAATGAGAAAGATTTGCATTATTTAAGAATAGTTTGGATGATAGACTGACAAATAGAGGTCAAATTAATTTTAAGATAACATTGGTTCCCCTTTCACATGGTCTTGTCTTCATTATATACAGTGTTCAAGTAAATTATCTTTATGCTTTTCTCTGTTTTATTTATCTGATCAGCCATTTCAACAGCAAACCAGTTGAAGGGTTTTCTGAAGAGAGTCTTTTCTCCACCGTTAGTCTGTAGGCTAGGGTGGAGTAAGTTTTGGCAATGTGTGCAAGTTTCACCACTCAAGTTCTGCTTCTCTTGTGTTATTAAAAAAAACAAAAAACAGGGGAGATAATTTTTCCATTGGCTTTGTTTCTTCTATGGACAGTACTATATTAACAAATTATTTCACAGAAACAATTTGCAACAAGAAACTTTTACACACTGTTCGACATAACTTAAACTAGTATGAGTGCTAACTCTAATTGAATAGACAAAAGGTTTAATTGTTTTTGTGTCCATCTGAAATCATCATTCAAATTACTTGCACTTTTCTCTCTTAAATATGATAAAGACATCCCATCACAGTCATAATGTGTAGACCTACCTAGATAGCTCACTTACTTAGAATATCAAAGTTCTATATGTGCTTTTTTTCTTGTTGCAAAAGTGTGCTTTGTCTTAAAACACACTATTTAAGGGAGAACACACTTTCTCTCAAAGAAATGTGTGACTCACACTACAAAATAATACACTGCCAAAACATTTTTTTCATAATCTAGATCAATGTCTGATCTTTTGCTTTAAAAAGACAAAACACAAAATACATTCAAATGATTTTTTTGGCGCTTATCTTAAAAAATTTGGTTTTGGATGTGTAAAACTTTTTAAATCTTCCGTTTACTTGAAAAGAAATTGTTGATGGTGGGTGTACTGAAATAGCAATTTCTTGTCCAAATATAATCGATTCTGATGAAACTGGTCTCAATTGAAAGGAAGAGTTTTTAAAACCTCAATTTACATTAAGGGTACTAAGTGTTCCGTTATGTCGTGAATTATCATATATAAGCAGATAGAATGTGGTAATTCTAAGGTAGGTTGGTCTTTAAAAGAAATCTGGAGAAAAATCAACACCTTTTCAAAAATCGCCCATAATGCAAAACACTTTTTAACTTTTCTTTTGCTGAATCTGACTAGGTCATGAAACAAATTTTAATCTATACTTTAATCACCAGAAATCAAAGATAAACTATATATTCATAGACATCTTTCTTTTTTCTCATGTTCACTTAGTCTTTCCTAATGGTATGATGGTTGGGCAATCATTGCAATATTGGGTGTAAATTTGTTTGAAGTTCATTATGATATTAGCCATGTCCCCATGTCTTACAGATTTTGTATGCATGTATTTTGCATTGAGTTAAAAGATTATTTTAGTGCCTGATGTGCATTTTAGGTAATGCTAAATAAAAGAAAATTTGTTATATAATTCTGTGTTCAATTTTCTTTTATATACAAATCTATATCCGTACAGAACGGGAGAAATTTATGAAACTGGGCAAGGTGACTGCCAGATAACTATTACCCATGAATGATGAGTGTTTTGCACTTTATAGTGAGGTCATGAATAACAGATCCCACTACAATAAGTAATGTCAGCTTCCCATGGACATTAACTGTATAATATCCTCTTTTCCACTCTCCAACATTGACAGACTTGAGAAATTGTCTTCTCAGATCTGAGACCAAAGCTTTGTAGATAATGAAAAGAAAAAATCATATAACCTCGTTCATAATAAGGGAGCATTTTGAATTCCTCTTTAAAATACTTGTAATGAAGTTTTTGTTGTTAGGGCTTTTCTCTCTTTAACTTTTTGAGGAAACTCTTGTCGCATGATATCAGTTTAGATTTTTTTATCCTGCTTACATAAGCTATAGATCTATTTTAATAGTTCCATTAGTGATGTACAATATTGCTTTGGAGTTCCTTATTGTCTCCGAAAAGTTATGTCTAACATATAAAAGAGATGTGTCTTGTTGATATAATAGTAATAGAACACATAGGCTAGGCTTGTTTCATTGGAGGCCCAGCTTATAACCTGTGTGCAGCTTTAATCTTGTCATATGGCACCTCTTAAGGATGCAGCTCCCCCAAATATCAGAGTCACACATGACACCATTGCTTTAGACCTGGGATTCTTCTCTGAACTCAGGTGGCAATAGGACACCAGTACTTATAATATGAGATCTCTGGCACAATTGGACACCATTAACTTAAAATATGAGATCTCTGGGACAATTGGACACCAGTAACTTAAAATATGAGATCTCTGGCATAATTGGACACCAGTAATTTAAAATATGAGATCTCTGGCACAATTGGACACCAGTAACTTAAAATATGAGATCTCTGGCACAAGTGGACACCATTAACTTATAATATGAGATCTCTGGCACAATTGCATTCTGTGTTTAATTAACAAAGAATGTTTTTGCTATCAATTGTCTGGTAAATGGCTATAAACATGAGTAAAGAAACATGGGAAAAAGTCTGAACACTTACATGAAAACAATTTCAATTTATTTTTTGTGACATGAAAGAACCAATTTTTCATCAATTTACTAAAGACATCAAGTCATTTGTTACAGCTTCAATACTTTTGATAAACTGCGATAAGTTATGGTCACCATAGAATAGTCATACTGGCTATGAGGTAAACCAATCTGCTTTAACTAACACCATGTAAAAATTACACCAACCTTACTAAAAAATATCAGTTCATAAGGAATTTAATTAAATTGCTAGATTCATATTCTCCTTTCTTTATTACTATAAAAAACATGTTTTTCATCTAGTTGTTATAAGACTGTCAGATAATAAGTATCTTTGTGGGCTGCACTAAGTCACACTATTTTCATAATAAAAGACATTATTTTATAAGTAGGTTAACAACACATTATCTAAATGTACTTTTTGCTGTAGCATAATAGAACGCCTTTTTGTAATTGATTGCAATTTATTTTTCGTTGCAATAATTTGTAAAACAGTTGATTTCTACATAAGTGTAAATAATGTAGGTACTTTGTACCAAAACTACCACTTCTTTTCATTAATCAGAGTGAATAAGTGATCAAACTCAATGAGAACACTCTATCAGTTCAAGCACCAAACAGTTAATGCCAACACGAGTCACTAAATAGTTAATGCCAATATGAGTCACTAAATAGTTGCCAACATGAAACATCAAATAGTGAATGCCAACATGAGTCCCCAAACAGTTAATACCAACATGAGTCACCAAACAGTTAATACCAACATGAGTCACCAAACAGTTAATGCCAACATGAGACACCAAACAGTTAATGCCAACATGAGACATCAAATAGTGAATGCCAACATGAGACATCAAATAGTGAATGCCAACATGAGACACCAAATAGTGAAGGCCAACATGAGACATCAAATAGTGAATGCCAACATGAGACATCAAATAGTGAATGCCAACATGAGACACCAAACAGTTAATGCCAACATGAGACACCAAATAGTGAAGGCCAACATGAGACACCAAATAGTGAATGCCAACATGAGACACCAAATAGTGAAGGCCAACATGAGACACCAAATAGTGAATGACAACATGAGACATCAAATAGTGAATGCCAACATGAGTCACCAAATAGTGAATGCCAACATGAGACACCAAATAGTGAATGCCAACATGAGACACCAAAAAGTTAATGCCAACATGAGACACCAAATAGTGAATGCCAACATGAGACACAAAATAGTTAATGCCAACAAGAGACACTAAATAGTGAATGCCAACATGAGACACCAAATAGTGAATGCCAACATGAGACATCAAATAGGTAATGTGATTTAAGTGATTTAAATTACCTACAAAGTGGCAGAGTGAGGTAGAAATACATATGTGCATTCTGTCATTGTGAAAACTATTGATGATATGAAGATTGTTTTGTGATATCTACATATATCTAGATCTAGACAGTTAAATGGAACTAAGTGTATTTCAAATGAAGACTATAATAGTTTACTAAAAAACAAAGAGATGATTGAAACTGAATATAGAATATTATTTCTATTCACTCTAAAAAAGGGGGATTCTTTGAATGTATTGTTTATTGAAAGTACTTAAAAAGTTTAAAGAGAGGAAGTTACTATTCTTCCTAAAATATTTGCATGTTTAGGTAAATCATATTGAAATATAATAATATTACAATTATGTTTGGGAGTTTTCTTTTTGACCCTTAGTGTATGAGTGGTTTGAAGTATCGTTTCACAATATTCAGCAATAGACAGATTATTGAATCACAAAACCTTAGAGGAGTGCATTTATACAACAGAGATATACATAATGCATCACTAAGTTAACATTTATATTAAGTCAAATATTATAGACATTGAATAAATATAACATATAGGCAAAACAGAAAAACAAATTATAAAAGATATTATGCATTATTGTGATAACTTATCTATAGAAAGAATGATATACAACAAAAATTCAACTAAAATGACATTTCATCAAAACCTGCGATAATGAGGTTTAATTTCTCTTATGTCCCTTTTCTTTCTTACCAAAACAAAAATAATCCTTGCGTTAATCATTTGATCTCTATATTTATTTCTCTCTTAATCTTACTATGTCTGTCTGTCTGTTTGTCTGTCTGTCTGTCTGTCTGTCTGCCTCTCTCTATCTTTCTCTCTCTCTCTCTCTCTCTCTCTCTCTCTCTCTCTCTCTCTCT
>JAUUEB010292352.1:0-12956 GCA_032362205.1 Clione limacina
AAGAAGAAGCCCCTGGGTACATATATCAGTATTGACCATTTGGTGTTAATTTTTATCATGTAAAAGGGAGGTATAGTGAATGGATAATTTTGTTCAGTAATAATATAATGTTTGTATAATAAGTGAATACAACTTTCTCGTTATAGTGACGACACTTGTGATCCTCTAAACAAACTAACAATATTATGAACAGATTTATAGGATATTCCATTATGGCGCATTGGATCTTGGCAGATGTGTTATGTATATACTCACGTTTGACATGGAGATAAACAAATGTCCTGATTGGTATTTTATCAGTCACCTGACACTCATATGTCCCTTCATCTGTTTGTTTCACGTGTCGCATATGCAGGTTCCACTGCTCAATGAATCCTTCCTGAAGTTTTTGCTCTACCTGTGAAAGACATATGTGTTTATCAAATAAGTAGTTAATTGAATTATATTTGCTGAGGAGATTGTCATGTAAGTATTTAATTGGATATTTATAAATAATAAAAACACTATACATTAATTTAACTAACACAATATAGTTCCACATATTTTGAATGGATTCTTACAAACTAAATTATTACCTGTACATCTGTACCCTTAGCCCAGGTAAAAGTTCCAACTGTTAACATGTCAGGTTCTTTCATCCCAGAATATATCCGTCTCCATACCACCTGTCGATTTGAACACATTAAAATATGAATTTAATCAAGTTTATTATACATTAATGCATTTAGACATCAGATGAACACGGGATGAATGATCCGGGAATCAGTACAATAACCACGAAATATGTTTAGAAGAAAAACCGTTCATCAACAACAGTTATGTGCCTTTATTGCCAGCAGGTCTGATATATAATCATTAGTCATTAGCTATAACTGCCTGCACTTAACCGTTGTCAATCGGACAATATGAAATAATGCACGATTCACTTCATGTCGCACATTTAAAAAATAATGCCCTTCGTTATTTCGGTATTCTTTGCTCCCTCAGTAAGTGATACTGTCCTATGAATAACTTTAGGATTAAATTAATCTTAGATGTTGTACCTAAGGTTAAGAAAAAGACGCGTCAAGCCAGCATTAGAGTACTAAAATACAAGATGGTGCCTTTAGACTGACATACTACTGTTTTTCATAATTGTTAGATGAAGAGGATTTGCACTTTATAACATACATATATCTGCCAGTGGTAAATTGCTTTTGTCCTTAACTCCTCCCTATTTGCACACAGTTTTATTCTAATAAAGGTTTAATCAACATTTTTAGAAGAGTTATTGTCATGGTGAGTTATCTTCGTAATGTTTGTGAAAGAAAAGTCCAATAGAATCTTTAACCTGAATGTGCAGAGTGGCTAGGAATGACCCTTTATATGCAAATAAATCTGTTACAAAAAATATTAATCCAATATTCGTTTACTATTCTTTGTCCGGCATAAATGGATTATCGTTAAGACATATGTTATAATAGTATAAGTTGTTATGATATACATTGTGTGGTTCACGGAGTCTGTAATCTATCACAGAAGTTCCGTCTTCTAAATATAATATAATTATTTGTGGTGGAAGTAAAAAAGACATCACTCAACTTATGTATAATGAAACGCATGTCGTTGCCCTGCGAGTCAAAACGGCCATATTTAACGACACAAAGGAATCTTTTCGAGACTTTATGTATACACAGCCTTAGAATTGGCCTTAACACATGACAAAATCAAAAAACATCCCTGAACATTGAATATTTTATTTGTTTCATTCAATCTTCGTGTCTATAAATTGGCCGGAGGTTTATACTTGAATGTTAAGCACTCAACAATATTAGATATTAACTAAATCAAGATGAAATAAATTGGCGCGACTTTGGCACATGCCTGGTCCAATGTGAGCACCAGTTGCTTTCAGTCAACAATATCGACCTCCCAAAATAAGACAAATTCCAAACCCCTACCCCAATATATATGCCACACATTGGCATTAAGCTTATGTTTTTAAAAACAAAATAACTCAGATTATGTGTGGCCTTAAAACGATTTGTTTTGACATGCAAGCACTTCATGTTTTATACGTCCTAACAAGATCGGACAAAAACTCTGTAAAACATCAATAGAGATACGAATTGTGATTGCGAGAAAACATTAATTTCCACAGAGATGCACTACACATGATATGAGGCAATAAGAAAATGGATATCTGCTTATTTTAGATCTGACAATGATTATATATCGACAGATTGCGCCAAAAAATATCAGGATAGCAACACTGACACATTTTGGTAACATCTTGTTCTCGGTGCTACAAGTAAGAAGTTGCAAATGGAATGCAATTAAAAACAATGAAACTAAATCAAAGAGGAGAAGAGAGAAACAGAAAAAATAAATGTAGAAGAAGCTAGGCATATCATAAGTGAAACGAGAAAGAAGTATCAATGTTTTTTTACATACAGTGTTAGGGAGAATTAAGAGGACTAAATTAGCCTTTCTGATGATTTAATAAGTTAGAGATATATGAAAAGGAAAGCATTGTATAACAAAAGAAACGAAAGCCGACAATGCCAGATTTATAAGCAGAAATAATCAGAATATACACATATATAGGCAAAGAAGAAAACATGTGTGAAAATTATTCGTTTCAAAGAGAAATCTCAAAATGAAAATTAAATCGAAAACTTGTTATATGTACACATACTATTACAGAGTGTCAGTTTCACTGTCTCAATATTGTAGTTCTTTCAAAGTCAAACAGTTATTACCGTCTCGTTTAAGCTAAGTGGCAAAGAAATAAATCATAAATAGCATGTATGTGACTAAAGTTATTCAATGGCTGTAAATAAAAGAAAAGGTTTCTGCGCCCCACCACTATGGGTCGCGGCGCTCCTATGTACATAAGCGTACCTAAAGGTCCGATAAAACGGCGGCGAGTAGCGTAACAAGCTCAGTGGAACAACCGTATAATAATGGGGACAACGTCAATGTTTGTCTAAAAATCCTACACTTAAGATGTCCAAAAATAAACTGAATAAATCATGCAACAATTCTACGTATCTGCTCAAAAGAAAATCCGTCTCAAAATAGAAGCACTTGTACGGCGCCATTTCATCTGAAGCACATCTAATCATCTGTTACAATCGTCTCTTGATTGAGTGGTTCTATTACACTTATATTTAATCTTATTATTCTTCGTTTGGAAATATAATACGCACAACTAGATAACGCAGTAAATGAAGCATTTGTTGCTGAAACAATGCTATACACAAAACAAAATGTCTTCTTAACGTCAAATGAACTGTAAGCTCTATTCACTCATGCTGTCTTGAGATATGCCTTTACTGAGTTATGTATCTTAATCGTTTAAATGTAATTTAGTTGTCAATTGAAATAAGGGATATGACTGTGGTTGTATCTTTTTCTAATTTAGAAGGACGATTAGAGAAAGGAGAGATAATTTTTTAAAAGGGGATACTTTCAAAAAGGGAGATTATATAATACTTTATAATACTCTCAAGTTGTCCCTTCTCAGCGTAAGATGATGTAACTGTTTGAATTGGTTACGAGAACACGTGCGTAGAAGTGCTGATTATTTATATTTTCTTTTTGGAGGTATATGCATTCTACGAAACGATATAATCACTACTAGTAGAAACCCTTTTCTATATAAAAATCATCGCTCATTTACAGTGTTTGTAAATATTTCTGTCTTTGCAAAAAATTCCGTCTCATTTTTTGCTTTCTGTCCCGTTTTTGCCTCTTTTTCATTTTTTACTTGCTTTTGTCTGGGGAGGGGCAAAATGTGGGGGCTCGGGGCCCAGGGCCCCCAAAGCCCCCCTTTTGGACGGCCCAGACTGTAAAACAATCAAATATGGTCGATACTATACATTATATTCATGCCTGTGTAATATATCAACAAGAAAATGATCAAATTCATAACCCGATGTTCAATTTACATAACTGACACGTCAAAATGATCAGTTCAAACAAAAAATGCTGTTCATATGCCATACGTGTAGTATCTAGTATCTGGGGTCAAAAGACCAAAATCTTATTCACAAACTTGCGTTTTACATACGATTTTATCTTTCAAAAAAAGCCTATATATACACTATTCTGAAAAGCAACACTTATTCCGACACAAGACCGAGACGAGTGTGCCCTTATGTCCGTAACCGGGCCAATTATATAAAAGGTCAACACATAAAAAGAAAGTGCGACTAAATATATGTCTTAGATTAAAAGGATATTTCAATATGAACAACACATATTAATTATAAGATATAATGGCAAACATACTCATTTAATAGAAATAAAAAAAATGAATCTAGAAACACAATATAACTTCTGGCATTCCAAAAAATAGATCATGACAAAACAAACAAATACCTGAAATTATTTGTGACCTCTCGGCACGTTGATGCGAAATTCAAGTCAGTCGTTCGTTCAGTAGTTATGCTGAGGTTCTTATATTTTTACTTCTGAATTTGGTATTTATTTGGATTACATAGCTGATCGTATTACTGTCTTTCCCGACAGGCCATCATCAAATGATTGATACTTGACTTAGATAACTTTGCTTTGAGAAAGGATACAGCAATGCCGATGATTAAATCACCGTGTATAAAAGACTTTGCTGCTCGGCCACAACACACCCTGATACGTATAATGTTACAACCCACTCTACAACGTATAACCATATGTTATATGTGAATTCCTAGGACAAATAACTCAAAGCAATGTTTTTTTGTTTTTTATATACTTACAATCTTGTACGATGTTGTAATTCAACCCGATGAAGACCCCTATTTAATTCCAGCAATATCCATTTACAATTGACAGAGTTATGGAATTAAAAAGTATTTTACTATATGTCACAATGTCACCTTTCTGTCGAGTCATTATCTTACCGAACTTCTCTTCACTTCCGTTTAGCGACGCAAGGCATGTTTCTGACCGAACGGGAATTCCCAAAGCTTGCAATCCTACCGCGTTCTTGAAGATTATAAAACTGAACTGCCGTAGTTGCGTTTTCCGTCCCTGCTTTTTTGTGTTAATTGGTTTATGTAAAATAAATATTAAATTATGTGTTCCGTTTCATTATCTACTTTTGTTCCTATCTATGATCGTTCTGCATTGTGTTCTTTTCACGGATAATCTTCCAATTCGTGTTGATATTTTTTTTTACATGGGTTTGTAGTCTATCTGAGTACTCATGTTTCTAGTTTAGTTTTAGTTTTACATTCCATCTCACATTTCAATAAGATGGAATGATTCAGTATCAATAAATGTTAAATCACGATAGTAATTCAAAATGAAGGTCCAAACATTTGATATCATAATATCGCTTTAGAAAAATAGAAGATAACCTACCTCTTTAGTCCCTAGATGCCTCACAGAACATGGTAATGTCGCTGATTCTCCCATCCGTACTGTGATATTAGACTTGGTGTTAAGGAACTCTGGTTTATGTACAACTGTCGCATCTTCATAGTCAAAGTCTGAAAAAATGAAGAAACGTTTGTTTTAAAGATTGCATACCATTGCCTGGATAATTTGTAAACACGTTGATTATCTATATCGCTTGTAAAAAAATCAGACTTTTTCTGTTAAGTGTGTGTAAGTTGTGTGCGGTGTTGACATCTAAGTTGATACAACGAATACCCATTATAATTTGTTTAGCCAATCATGATATTTAGTTGGATGAGTGTTGGTTATTAACTGTGGTAAAAAGTAATACTTTGAGGACGACTATGTGCTTGTATTGTAGTTTATTTGAAACGATGTGTATTCCCAACTGTCAGTCAGATCAGGAAGTATCTTCAGAAGTAAAATGGGGCCCTATTTGACTTGAAGCGTCAATCTTCTTTTTTTTGTTATTAATTCGAGCATCAAACGAGGTAAAAAAGAAATAAAACAAAATAGTTCCATTTGTTTGGTCTTCACTAATTTCATATGGTCAAGGTTGGCAGTAGGCATACATAACAAATTTATAAGAACTTTACAATTGGAAAGTATTGAATATTCACACGATATCTTGACCTAATTCAAAATGTAAAGCCAAAACTAGGTTTGCTGGGAGGGTTGAATATACTTAAAGTTAAGAAGCCTAAAGATTGTTTTGTTGGCAAATGCCATTCAAGTATGTACAGTTTATATTGAGGGATTTGCCTTTGAAATAGACAGAATAAATGGTGTACCTTAAATGAAAAGTCAAGCGTGTTTACAAGAAAATACAGTTCATTTGGGTATGTGTACGATTTCTGTCAGATCTCACCAACACAGCCTAAGAATGATTTATTGTCTAAATGTTTCTTCTCGAAATCATAATGTATTTCCGTTAACCATCGGTTGGCGATATGAATGAAAAATGAAATGTCATAATTTATGATAAGGTATTGAAATGTCGAGGAACACATATTTGAAATTATCAAATGTGTATATATGTGATACTTGTATCACTTCTAATAAATGCCTTAAATATGATATTTAAGCATTGACGGGTTACTGAGATGGTTTCTTACAGTGATGACATAATATGGCAGCATACTGTGTGTGTATGTGCTTGCTATCCACCTTTGTAACTATGTACAGTTCAGCATTGGATGGTGTTAACAGATCGAGTCGAGAGGGGAACGGGTGATTTTTCCTGAGTTGTTAGTTCTTGAACCAAAAGACGAGGTCTTAGATTTCTATTTTTAAAACCATCTAATGCGACTATTATTCAAACATACTTTACATGACATAACTGGTTTTTATCTACTTCGTGCTTATAAGTAAAATTTGAATGAGGAATTTTTTAACCCTTGGAGTGACAAAAATTAAAGCTTAGAACAAAGCTTTGTGTTTACAATCAACACTTTTTTAAATGTTTATTCTCGTGTAGTCCTAAAATGTTACGATACGTAAACAAATGTTTCGTGATGTCCCTTTCTTGTGCGATGATTTTTAAGTCACTTCGTTCTTTCTTATCGGCCAACTTTGTCTTGAAAGACATTTTCCTCAGAGTTTGCATAAGTAAATCAAACAGTCTGGGGATCCGTTATTAATGCTTATAATATAATATACAACTTGTGTTCATGTTTTAAGTCTCAATCAATACAGGTATTGGTTTTAAATTCCTGTTTTTTTCATGAAATTAATTAATTAAAAATACAAAAAGAGAAAATGACACATGCAATTGAACACAAAAGCTGCATCTACTTGTCTCATAGACGCATTATCGCTATGCATTGCTGATTAGACCATTTTAAGATAAAAATCCTCATTATTATTGGGAAGGATCACGTCAAAGGAAATGAACTACGAGTCTAATTAAAGTCGGGCAAAACGGTAAAAATGAGCTGCCGCGTAAACATGTTATTCCAGCTGTTCTACAGTGCACAGGTGATTCTCAATGTACGCAATGTTACGTATTTTCCCTCACTTAGTTTTCATCTGTTATAAAGATTAAGACCAAATTATGATGCAATGAGAAAGCTGAAATTAGCCCTTGAAATACTATTATTTTGGTACGCGAATTCATCTGTATCACAGTATTATTAAGAAGAAAAATACTGCCCATACTTATTTACAACGTTTTTCTGTACATTTGTTTGCGCTTTTTGAAGTCTAATAATTGGAACCGTTTTTTTAAAAGGAAGATATGATGTGTATTCCTAAGAAACCTAGCAAGGAAAAGCAGTCGATTAACTAGCAAAAAACAAAATTATAGAATATATGCAGGCTGACGAAAGTGTGTACCTTTTAAACGAAAAAACAACACAGCAATTTAAACATTACACCAACACAGTGTCTACAGTGATACAGCACAAAATCAATACAAAACAAACTAAAGTTGTCTTTATTTGGTAGAAAATATGATATAAATTGTAATTCGCGTGCCAAAATAATAAAAATAAAAGTAAACTGCATCAAGATAATTAACTGTTGAAAGCTTTGGCTTTCTTATGGCCTGAAGTAAGCAAGAACAAACAAATTGAATCAATATCTGAACTACTTTACTACCTTCCCAAGGTCATTGTGAGAAAAAGGATTGATAAATGATTTGGGTCAAGAGGCTTTTGACTTTTTACAGTGCCAAGCTCAACTTATCGTCACCGTAAAATTGTAATAAAAAGCATGATGTTAACCACAATGTGGTACAAACTGACCGTGTAAATTCAACAACAAATCTAACTAAAAAAAAGTATGAACGTTGGCGACAGCTGTCGATGACATACTTTTATACGACATGTTTTACAAAAAGTAAGCTGAAAGTTTTGCATGAAGTACAATTGAACGTGCATGACTATTAATATAAAAAATCAGACTCCCTTCGTTTAAAAAAATAGCAAACTCCCTTGAAATGCCACCACAAGACTAAACACCGATGTGCAGTCTTATAAAAAAATGTTGTGCGGCCAAAAGAGCGCTAAACAAGAATGCTGCAATATAACCTTTCCCATGATCTAATGCAAGAATAAACGATTTTTTTAAATTTGTATCCGGTTTGCTATATCAAATTACGTAATAATAATACCGGACAATCGTGTGTTTGTACTTGTACGTGCATGACCCACATTGATTGTCAAACAGAGTTGTAGTTTGAGCAGATTGTAGATAATAGTGGAACTAGTGTGAAAGGTTTTCTGTTTGATTTAATCTTTGAAAGCTGATACTTGATACCCGTTAAGTCTTGATCAATGATGCTAAGGTGCAACATGTATTTAATTATGTAACGGTTTCAACAGCTGTCAATGCCACCAGTAGATTGTCAAATAGTATCTTAATATTCACGTCACAAACCACGTGTACAGTTTTACTACGGAGAAAATGTCAGCATCTGTGCTCAACTAACTAGAAACATGAGTACTCAGATAGAATACAAACCCGACTTTATGTAAAAAAAATAAACAGTGACCATGCCATCATTACTTAAATGTTAAATGAAAGAAACGAAACTTTATTAAAATATGTATAGAAATTTAAATTACTGCTTTGGTTGCTTTGGCCGATTCAAGAAATGTGTGGTACGCCAGAAATGATAGTGGACACACCCCGGCAATGCCACACCCCGTACACAAGCTGTCCGCACCGCGCGCAAAGTGTTGTGTTCATTCAAAGGTTGCATTTGTGTTGAATGCGGAAGACGAAATCGTTACACGATGATGGAGACATCAAGTATTTCTCCATAATTATTTGGTAACAACTTTAAACTCCCTTACTCAGTCAATTGTTAACAGATATTGCTGGAATTAAATCGGGGTCTTCATCGTGTTGATTTACAACATCGTGCAACATTTAACGTCAATTTGTTGTATATTTCTTTGAGTTATAATGTTCACACGCACACAAACAGACCCGTTACATACCCTCCACGGTGTCGGGAATAACGGGAATTTACTACACATTATGTTTGGCTGAGGGCGTACAGCAAGAAACAAGATAAGTTAGACTAATTTATAAATCCTGCATCACGCAACGACAGCAGTCTCTTTGCAATTAATTCCATTTGCAACCCGCAGCAGCAACACTGTAACAACCGTGCCGAAGTTACAAAACAGCATCGACGGCAATAAAGTTAACAAAAAACACGATAACAGTAATGTCAGTTAAACCAATTGATCACGATCAGATTAACCAAACTAGAAACACTTAAAGTGCAAGCTGTATAACAAAGCCATATTTTGCCAGGGCATTCAAGCACGAAATTAAATTATAAACCCAGAGAAATGGTTGCTAAATACACAATGCTCAATAGAGGATTATATAAAGTTCATTGTGAAGTAAACAGCCCCGACGTTATTTGTTTATATCTACCAAGGGTCGATAATTGTGAGTAAATATTTGGATTGGTTATTTCCCTTTCTTACACTAGTTTTAGTTCGACCATACTTTGTTCAAATAGATCTATGTTGTTGAAAACACCAAAGATTACAATATTGATATATTAATCTTTTTTTTTTAGCTTTTTGTTATTTCTGTGAGAACGTACCAGATTGACTAGTTTCCTTTTACATGTTGTGCCTGTCGGAGTTAAAGTTGATTGTAAAGGGTATTAAGCAAGCCTGTATAATACTAATATTATTGCTATGATTAATGACTCAATTGAATGTACAGCTTCCTCTCCAGTGCAAAGGATGATCATGATCATCTCATATGAATTCAGTAAGTAGACATTACTTTTACAGGCGTAAATGCGTATTCAACCCAGAACGCATGCTAGGTTTTTGAAGCAATGAGATGATTTTGAAAATGTCTTCAGGAACAACCTTAATTGATGTTTAACATAGACGGGTTTGTGGATTATTCATGACTAAAAAAGCAAAGGAATGTGTAGTATAATCAGATTTGTAGTAGAAACAAAAATGACCTAAAAGTGTGTCTCTTGTGTGGTTGATTAAGCTAGCAGCTGGCAAAATGACTCCTTAAATCCCAGGGTTTGTAAAATAAAGACTATGGATATCTGCTTCTGGAACAGCCAACCAAGACTTAATAAACACATTAAAGGGCACATTACTACGCTTGGAATTACATCCATCCAAAATATGGCCTGATACATTAGAGGATTAGAGCACGCGTAGAGGGTTAATCTTAAAAGTGTGAGTCCGTCGTGTGAGGTAATTAAGGGAAAACCCAAGAGAAATGAAACCAGAGTGCTTCCTTGTTTAACTGCTTCAGCAGGGAGCAATTTTATCAACAACACTGAATTTATTAGCAACATCTCACTGGAATAATATATCATGGACTTTCGGAGGGGTTTGTAGCATATGAAATAATGCTTAACATTTCACAGTTTTAGTCGAATGTTTGGACATTTGCATTGTGTAAGCGAACTAAGTAGATACCATTAGATATCAGTAAAGCATTCGGCAACTCTATTTTCACATTTCCGATGAAATATCAATCACAAATTTGTTCATCTAGGTTGACTTCTGGTTCAATCTGCAGTTATTTATCTTTATTTCTTAAAAATTAATTGACGAAAACCTAAAATACCCGTCAGTGTGACATTTTAAGAACGCACGATTAACACAGTTACAACCAATTAACGGAGCTATATAAACAAGGCAATCATTCGGAAATATGTTGGTTTAAACAAACACATCTCGCATCTGAGGCAGTGCTATTGTAATCGAAGCCAAGACGTACACTTTTATTGTTTCTTATGTCCATAACAATTACGTATACATCAAATTATGAGAATAAAACACATTAATATCTAACAACTGATAATGTATTTATCATACTGAATAGCTCGTTATCGTTGTGTGTTTACAGCAGCAACTTATTGATTAAGTGAAGGCCTTCATTTTATTAAAAATTAATGTGAAAATAGTGCGATATCATCGTTAACACTCCTGTTTGCAGAGATTTTCTCGTTAAACTTGACGACATGTACCCATGTGACTAACACTAAGTCCAATATTGACAAAATCGTATCAAACAAATCCATAAATATCACTGCTCGGACGCACCTTATCATAAAACTCTGTATTGATATCTTTATGTTATTACCAGAGCAGAAGTCTTATCTAGTTGTTTTACCCATATACTAAACCCTCGGAATTCCTCATGACGAAGTTGACTGGGTTTCCTGATAGTTGTGCCAAGATACACAAATTGTTAGTTCCAGGTGAGAGGGCAGAATAATCTATGAAATTATGCTTGTCATATGGTATTATAGAGGTCAACATTATAACGTGTCAGTTGCCAATGCTACGCTCTACACAACAGGGAGTAACACCCAACACGTGTATTAGCCTTGATAGCATATATATCATGTAATTGTGATATGGGATATCTTAAACAACCTGCATAACATATCCAGGGAGTATTATGTAACACATACTGTTGACATTCAGAGACCAGGTATACAGTATAACACAAACCTGGACAAATGCCACCCATCGGTCAGTGATTGCCACTTCTGTTTTCTAAAGCAATAAACCGTGTTCAGCAACACTCCAATGCCCTGTAGAAAATGTCCCAAGGGGTAAGATTCCCATATAAACACACATGTTTTTGAACAAGGCATGCTTAGTGTACTGATTCCTTAATATGTCGACGAATTGAATATGGAAGATCAAAGTGTATTAAGTCAAAGGAACGTCAATACGAAATGTATCACAAAGTACTGTACTATAGAGAAAGCTTTCCACACAACACCAAAATACTTACAGTTGATATAACATTAGCAGGGCTTGTATGAACTCATCAGTTTAGATTTATTTTGGTTTGGGTCGACATTAAAATCAGATAAAATTTACATAAGTATGAGGGTGTTTGTAAAATAAGATGTAAGATGTCGGTGATTTTTGTTCAATTTGAATTTAGACTATCATATAGACAGTCAGACCCTTACCATGGGTAACGGTATTACAACTCAAAGAAAGTCAATATGAATCAATATCTGCTGAAAAGATAAGTTTTCGAAATAAACGAAAACAACGAACACAACGCATCTAATTCATTGGCTGTATCTGATATCCAATGAAGATGACCAAAGGCTAATTAATTTAATGTACTTTGCTTGTTTACTTCTGAATGCGAGTAGCTGAAAACACTGTGCATGTTATCGATTATTTCCGTTCTAGTATTCCCTCGCATTAGATTCAAAAAGCAGAAGGGTGAAAATATCAGCTCCTCTGCAATAAAGGCATTGCGACAATTCCAACAACCACCTTGGTTAATAAGACTTCCAATATACCTCTTGTTTTCTACAATATGAACAAGGCCTGATTTAATCCCGAAGCGACTAACTCCTGGTCGACCTGCAAAGTCTCAGCGGGGCATAGGACACTTCCGGTACAAGTATCTTCGCTGACTGAATGTCTCTAGAATGGCGCACGGGCTCGAAATCAAAATTGAAGAAACTCAACGAGTTTCAGTGAAATGGTATCTGTTCGAACATCAGAAAAAACGTATGCATTTGTTTGGTTGAGAGAGAGAGAGAGAGAGAGAGAGAGAGAGAGAGAGAGAGAGAGAGAGAGAGCGAG